>JALLAX010000554.1:0-11640 GCA_036939555.1 Discostella stelligeroides
GTGGCGGAAGTCCGTGCAATGGCATCCTCAAAGGAACATGCTGCCGATGTTGCACTTACTAGTGAATGGAGTGGATGCGATGCGGGAAGAATGTAATTGTCAAGAATGACACTTTGCCCTAGTAATTCTTCACCCTCTGCACTTTGACCACTGCTGGTAGGATTACTAAAACTGCTGCTGGCTGCAAATGTTAATGACGTTGTAGTTGCTTTCGACGACGACGACGATAATGACGATGACGATGACAACGATAATGATGATGACGCAATGGATGATCGAGATATTGATATTATTGGCGATGAGCAGTAGAATGGTACTACGCCCGGCGCAAGAGAGAATGGAGCAACCCCACTACCATTCATCAAAAGCATCAGCTGCAAGACCACAACCGCCACTGGCGGTATTAAGCGCGACCGACACGACATCATACAGTATCTATTAGAGAGATAGACAGTGATTTTGTTATTTATTGCATTTGCAGGAATGCATTGAAGCAGTATTATTCTCTCCGATCCTTCTTTACTCGCACTCAATGCTGATGAATGAGATGGAATAAGCAGAGTTTGTCGGCTCTTGGCTCGTTACATTTTCCCGCCAATTCATATGCAACAAGAATCTTACTCTCTGCCGCCGCCACGCATGTGTAAACTTTCACCTGCACCAACAACAACAACAAAACGTCTTCGTCGATTCATTGTTCAGTGTTCAGTTGGTAAACGAAACATACCAAACCGAAAACAGAACCTCAAACCTCAACATCAACATGAAGTCTGCCATTGCCGCCCACCTCCTCCTCTTCCACCTCTTTAGCACCGCCTTGGGATTTGCTCCAGTTCACCAACTAGCGGCAACGACCACCACCATCACCAGCACCACAACATCTCTCTCTCTCTTTGGATCCATACTAGGCGACAAGAAGAAACAAACTGGTAAATCCGTTAAATCCTCTCCCCTCGCCAAGGAGGCCATTGAGATTTACTCTTCCAAATTCCGCTCTGCATCATCCAACGGGAAACGAAAAAAATTCTTCTTCGAATCATGGGGTATGCCCACTTCGTATCAGGCAACAGAAGATTCCTCTGTCAACATATTCGCTCGCAAAGACGCTGAATTGCAATTGGCATTCAATACCCTTGCCTCAATCTATGGTGATGATGTTGCATTGAAAATGGTAAACATTCAACCAAACATTTTGGCATTCAATTGCGCGAACTTTGAACCAAGTCTCAATGCCTTTGCGGAGAAATTCGGTATGGAGGAGTCGAAGGCAATGGTACTTAGGAACCCTGGATTGTTGAGTGTTCAACCGGCGAATGCTGCCGATGTGGATGGATTGACAATGCAATTATCCTATGTGGTGGATATTACGAGACCTATCGGGGCATTGGGCCCAGTGATATTGCTTGGCTTGCTGTCAGTTCCAGCATTGGAGAGTGCCACAGGTGTGAGCCGTGGCGAATTGTTTAGTTCGCTTTTTTGACTGCGTACGATAACAGGTCTTCCCCTGAGTTGCTGATTCCTAGAGAGGTAGTTCGGTCGAACGATATCTTGTGTCCTGTCTTTTTAAATATTGATTAATAGCTGAAATAATGGACTCTTATCAGATCATCATTGTCATAATGTATCTCTAGCAATATGAAATCATGCACCGTCAAAACGCAGTGCATTTTTCTCTCTCTTCTTCTGGATGTAGTAGGTACTTGAGAATATTTAGTGTTTTCTGTCATTCTTCCTCTCTGCTCCTTTTGAGCCACGCACACTCTCACACACGCACACGCCACGCTCACAACATCATGTTTTATATTTTCTGTTTCTTTGACGAGGGTGATAAACCAAAACTAAAGTCGTACAAATCATCTCCATCCTCGACGCCAGTCGTTGCCGATGACGATGCGCCAATCAAGAAAGCACTTCTTTTCAACTCGTTTCTTTCTTCGCCTCCATCAGTCGTCGGATCCACACCTAAACTATTCAGGATTCTCGACTTGGGAGATTTTCTCTTCAAAACATTTTCCTTCATATCGAGCCAATCCTTCACAAAGGTCTGACGAAATTCCTGACGTTCGATTTGAGCCGTATAATTCACCATGTAAGGATGTCTCATGGCGTCATCGGCAGTGATTCGTTTCTTAGGGTCGAGATGCAGTAATGCATCGATAAGACTGATCAATCCTACATACTCAGCGTGATCACCTCTACACTGCGACTTGAGTAAATGGCGAAGGGCCTTCTCCACACCTCGAGCATACTTTTTCTTCTTCCCCTCATCCCCGATGACGAACATGTTGTTAGAATAGTAAGGGAATTTTTTCGCCTTCTCATAGTTATCACTATCTGGAACGCCAACAATTTTGAATACCTGGATCATTTTCGAAACACGATCTTTACCCGGGAATAGTTGCTTTCCCAATAGGAGGTTGGCCAGGAGTGCACCAAATGCCCACATGTCGGTTTCCTTCGTGTGCCGAGTACCACCCAACAGGATTTCAGGTGCCGCAAACGGCTCGACATCCTCTGTATTGTGGTCTTTTCCCTTCTTGGAACGCACGTACTTAAGAGGGTCGAAGTCTCTAGTGCGATCCTTACCGTGAAGAACCATAACCTTGGACAGGCCACTTAACTTTGCGGTCCCGCTGTGATCAAGATGGATTTGATCGGGCAAAAGGCTCCGCAGAATAATGTGGTTGGAGTGACAGAAGGAGAGCGCAGACAATAGATCATGACACCAGCTGGCCAATACCGCTGACGGGATAGTGGCGGCGGAATTGCTCTTCCGCTGACACCAGCTCATAACCTTTTGAAGATTAAGCGGAGTCGGTTCAAGGACCAGGTGTGAGCCTGGCGCCAGCTGCTTTTTCCCCGCTGCCCTTTGGTTTCGTTCAATCATTGCCAAAATGTCGTTCGCGGCTTTACTCGATGTGATACTACTAGTAGGCTCAGGGGCGGGTTCTTCCCTGGCATCCGAATCTAATGCAATCGCCAGTGGAAGCACGAAATTAGGATGTCCTTGGGGCGATGGAATGAGGAAGTGGAGTTGATGCAAAAGTTGCATTTCTTGCAACGCTGCCACCGAATATCCCATTTGCATGCTCTCCCCCGACGAAGAGTTTTCCTTCATTTCTATCTTTTCAGGTGGCCAGCGCTGGAGAGACACTGCCACAGATCGGTCATTCTCCTGAGCTTCTTCGCCTTCAGGACCGGATAAGTAAGATGCAAGAGTGGGGTACTCTGTCTGCATCCTTGAATATCCACCAGCAAAAGATTGCGCCAGTAAGGCCAATGCTCGCATGTCGACTAAATTCTTATTCATCAGCCGCGGAGATGCGAAAATTTCGCACAGCGATCCATTGAGACTAGGTCCGAACTGATGGGGTATCAACCATCGTAGTCCAGCCGAATCAAGATGTTCATGCGGAGCATTTGCCGCGACGCACGTCTTCCATCCAGCATCGTACGATTCCTCTACGCTGTTGAACGCACCGTACCATCCATGCTTGCCATCAATTTTCTTCATATCTAGTAGACCTGGCTTATCCTTGACTTGTTTGATCACAATACCACCATCTTGCGACCTGCGGTTGGGCTGCTGAGCATACACGCCAGATAACGCTGATTGCAGCATTGCGTTAGTAGCAGCAGATTGATCAAATGGCACTGGTGGGTGCAGTGACGCCACATCGCAAAGCAAATGTTCTGCAATAGACAATGCTTTCCAGTTGCCCTCTAAAATCACATCATTTGTTTCATCCAACATGCCATCTGAAAAACGAATGGTGCACTTGCTCTCAAAGCAAATTTTACTCAGAACTGGCAAAACTTTCTCTTCAATGAGATCACTCCTCACCCCACGAAAGACTCTACTCAACTTTGAGCGTTCCGAGATTTCCTTGTATGCTGGAGACGATACGAATTTCGTATCATCGACTACTTGAGAACCAGGATGTTTGCCCATGTATTTGGCACAGTCCATTTGAACCTTTTGAACTTTGCTACTCAAATTTGATACATTGCTCTCACTAAACAATTCATGGGATGACATCAAGGCGATGCTTTTCTTAACTCGTGATAAGGACTGGCATGAATGGTAAATGAGTTCCGCTGCGTGCGACACTGTTAGAGGTTGCAAAGATAGAGCGGGAAAGAGCGGCTCGATATCAAGGGCGAGGAAGCCTGCAATCGCCGCAAACGCATACTTCGGACCATACTTGAGCCAAAGAATTGGACCAGCGGCTAGTACATGTCCCGAAAGAGCCAAAGCCATTGCGTTTTCAGCAAGTGGCCCAGCCATAGCCTTGGTACCCACGACCGCGTTGATGACCCAATCAGCACCTGACCAGAAAACATCATAATTTAACGACGACAACACCACCTGCTCAGCCTTAATTACACGTCGTTCCCAATTCTTTGCTTCCTCACTCAATGGATTGAACAACGATCCGGGATAAAACACACGATATGCGTGCTCAAGAACTTCCTCCAGTCGCTTCCACTTGAGGACCTTCTGAGACTTATTGGCAATGAAAATTGATGCTAATTGTACGTCACGTAACTTGAAGCNCGGAATTATTGGACAATTTTAGATTGATGTAGCGGTAGAAAATGATACAGGCGTGAGCAGCAACCTTCTCAGACATGCCCGAGCCCGTGATAATTTCTGACATTTCGAGGCATGCAACTCCGACGGCACGGGGGTCGGAGAGTCGTAGCGAGTCCGCGTTGCTAATTGACGACTTAGGGGTAACAAGTGTCGTTGCAGCCGAATCTTGTGCCAGTATTGAAGCAGTGGCTTCAGGAGTGCTCGAACCTGTCATACTATTATTGTCGATATGACCAGAATCCAACGAAAGTGCCCAGTCCCTTCCGAATCCCCACCTCTGCTTTCGAATATGATGATCTCGAAACAATTCGATTTGAAAATGGATCAATTCTTCTGCTAGGTCAATCCTTTCATCCACCTGAGCTCTACTGATGTCTCCCACGTTTGAGATGTCTCCACCATCTATTCGAAGATGAGAACTACCAGTAATGTCGTCAATTCCGACAAACACGCCACTCGTTTTTTGGACGAATTCAAAGAAATACTTCCGTCTATCATCATTCACCTTAATAGGCTCAAGCAGAGCAGGCAGGTAAATCTTATTTGGTCCCAAGTGCATGAATCGCACCCCCCTCATCAAATCGCTAACACGTAACTTTATTTGCTTCCACAACGTTTTCACCCTAGCGGGTGTCACACCAAAATAAATCTTCCTTGGTTTGTTTGGATTGGCCTCATTGATTACTCGATTATTCGATACCCTTCCCATGTCCTCCTCCACTTGTACCCAGATGGAACAGCGATTTGATTCCATGAATGAGGTTGCAAAAGTTGAGCCACGCAAATCCTCACATGCATCATTTTTTGCCGTCATTGATGGCTTCTGATCGGCAAACAACATGCGAAATTCATTGTGGGACAGTTCCCCACCCAAAAATCCTAAGTCTTTGTAAATTCCTATTGGTAGACGTGGAGCATCGGATTGCAAGCACATTTGTGTTAACTCGTTGTACAAATACTCCATCGCTCGGTCCAGGTCACTTTCGACTTCAGCAGATAACATCATCTTCGCAAATTGCTTTGATTTGGAGTCGGAATGTGTGAATGTAACATTGACGTTGTAGCAATATCCCTTGAGGGAGAAGAACCTTTTCTTGACCTCATCAACAATTATTCGTGGTATGACAACCTCAGTTTGTGTGAGATTATCAGTGGCTGTCGACGGGGATCCCGGGACTAAACAGGTGGAACTGCCATTGCCTGTGCCGGTCCCTGGCGAATGTTCAATACCGTGCAATTCATTGTATATTTTTCCCGCCACCTTCTCAAGCCAGTCAATTGCACTTTTTACTTCCATACCAGTAACCACTAATTTCCATATATAACCGTCCCCAGACTCCTTGCACGCCTTCTTTAACAAGGCATGTTCCTCGCCATCAAATCCCCCGTCAATATCACCATCAGCGGCGGCTTCCTTCTCTTCGCCATTAGGTATAGTAATCTTGATAGTGTCAATATGCACCCTTGAATATTGGGAACACTTGAAAAGCGCGTGACGAGCGACCATGGCATCCTTAATCGGAGTTTGAACATACATGTAATTTCGCACCTTGGGCGGTGGTACAGGAGAAGAGGAGCGGTCGGATCGAGGGGTGCCGGCACATAAGCTGGATGCCGATGCACCTCCGCCACCACCTGGGAGAGTTGACACATTGACGAGCAGAGACGGTTCGCTAATATCCTCGGCAAAGCTCTTTCTCGCAATGGCATACGAGCTGTGTTCCCCTCCTCCCAAACCTCCCGTCACCGTCACGTCCGCCGCACATTCCAATTGTGGCTCCTCCAACAGCATCCACTTCTCCATACTTAAATCAGTCCAATTTGCCTCGGCAGTCTCGTCACGGCGGAACATCAAAAGATGCATCCCAGAGGTGCTATCATACTGTGCCACATCCGCAACGCGATACTCATTAGTTTTGTCATCATGCACCTTCACGACACGGTTCATGAGCTCGTTACCCAGTCGTGCCGCTGCTGGTCCGTCCTGCTCTAACCAATTCCCCTCGAGCTCCTCAATTAATTCTTGTTCACGCTCCTTGGCATCCTTGGGCATTTCGATGGTACCGCGACACTTCTCCGCACCGCAATAACATTTGGTAAGCGCCCTCCCCCGTTTATATTCCCACTGATAGTCAAAGCTCAATTCCTCCCCCTCCAATATCTCTCGTGTCGCGAAGATGCAAGCGCGCGAGATGCCGCGTACCTTCCACCGGTGGACGGCACAGTTCGGCTCACAGCTGTGATTGATGTACCGGGCAATGCCTCCCCGATGCCGAGCATCAATGTACACATCATTGTCCAGGGCCATAATGTATAGCATTCGCTCGGTTTTATACCGTCGAAATAAGTCGTCGAGGTATTGTCTCCGCACGGCCACGCCCACATACTCCACGATGAAATCCCCCGGTTGACAATGTTCCTGCACTGCCAACCCCCGCCCTTTGCTCCCGGCATCGAAGACACATAATTCCTTCCACTCCTTGCGTTGGATACGTTTGTTCCCACACAATGGACCGGCGGGACAGCTAGTGCCACACTCCTCTTGACATGCAAAGAGAGCACAGGTGGTGTCGATGCAACAAGTAGTTTGGAGGGATAGATCCGGATCGCAGAAACATGGTTCCGGGCGTAATGGCTTGGGCCGTGGTGCCTTCTCGAGGTTGGATAGAACGGGATGATACTGATGTTGTTGTTGCTGATGATGATGATTGAGTGCCACAGTGGCAGGACCATTACCACCACTCACAGTCGAGAGATGCGTTGCAGCCGGTCCTTCACCGGCCCATTCTACCTCGGTGATGTGCTCAACATCCGTTGGTAGAGAAATGGGTCGTTTGGGCAGTGAGTGGGATGCGGGATTGTTCCAATGGAGGGATGTTGTGTACACGACATCAAAAATTGGTGTTGTTANGCAGTGAGTGGGATGCGGGATTGTTCCAATGGAGGGATGTTGTGTACACGACATCAAAAATTGGTGTTGTTAAAGTGGATTGATGTGGTTTATTGGATGGTGTCGATAATTGTCGGGTCGGGTCATTTGATTGATATTGTGTTGGTGCTTGTGGTGGTTGTTGCTGTTGCTGCTTTTGTCCACTGGTAGCAGAAGTAGGATGACAATCTTGTGGGCGTTGCAGCTGGCCATCGTTGCTGTCATGTTGTTGTTGCATCATGTCTCCATTATAAGAAGTAGAAGCGGCAACTGTTGAAGTTGCAGTGTGGGTGTGGGGTTGTCCAGCAAGACTGATCTGACTTGTTTGAGAGAATGGTACTGCCATGTTTGGATTCGCTGGTTCTGAGGGAGTAGGTGCCCATGTCGGTGCCGCATGGTGCGAGTATTCATTATTGCTGTCACTAGCAATATTATTTTCGCCCAATTCCTCTCCTCTTCCCGTGCTCAAAGGAACGTAGTAGTATTCATTATTGGCATGGTTGTTGCTGTTGTTGGTATTATTTCTTGGCAGCTCACTGGTACTATAGTTACTGTTGGGAACATTACAATCAATCCCCTTGTTTTTATGTGAATATTGGTGTGACTGCGAAATTGGAGTTGGTTTATCTGAGTCTGAAAGTGGATACAGCGACGATGATGGTTGGTGCTGCGGATGGAGATGCTGTAACGGTCGATGATAATTATCATTATTTGACAACAACGATCCACCGCCATTGTCTGCTCCCCCCTCCACGATAGGAGATTGAAATCGATTTCGGAATTTTGGATGACCGTGATTGTTGTTGGGCTGTGGCTGTATCGATTGCGATAACGACGTCTGTGTCATCGAAGAATGCTGTTGTTGCTTGTCGTAGATATTGTTGTGGCTGTTGATATTGACACGGACATGGTTGTTGTTGTTGTAGCCTGTACTGTCATCACCGTTGCGATTTCCATTGCCGTTGCCATTGATATTTACATTATTTTGCCACCCCCTCTCTGAAACTCCCCCTCCTACAGCTGCCGTTGCTACATGGCGCTGTTTCTGTTTGTCATTGTCATGCCACTGGTTACGCGAGTCCATCGCCTGTTGCTGCTGGTGTTGGGGCATGGATGAATCCATATATTATAATAATAATAGATGCATTAGGAGAGAGTCGATTACTTAGTAGAAATAAGGGAGAGAGAACGAGAGAGCCGGCTTCGGCTCAGAGAGTTCATGGTGTGTCGTAAAAAATCGAGATAATCAACACTCGTAACACTCCCCTTCATTCATCGCAATATTGAGACGACTATGACGACCGACTGGCAGGTGGCCGGCCGGCCGGCAGTTGATTGATAGTGATAGCAGAATGAATGGTGGATTAAATTCGATGAAAAATTGTACTATTCCTCCTAAGAAGAGATTTGAATTTCGAGTGATGCCCAAATTCCAAATTCATGAACTATTATTATTTATTATTCATTTATCGAAATTTTTCTTTTGGACCAAAAATCAAGCTCTAATTACTAATTACTAATTATTGTGCAAACTGCAAACTTCTGACCTCTTCTGACCTCTGCTGACCTCAGCATTCAGCATCAACAACAACAACAATGAAATGAATCCACCACCATCATCGTCCACCAAGCACGGTAGGAATAATCGCAATAGTAATACCAATCATGCAAAGAAGCGGATAAAGAAAAAACATCCTCATGGAGGCGGTGCTCATAATAATTGGATTGAGACTTGTTCCGAGAGTGCGAATCGAGCACTACCCAAGGATTGTGTGGCACCGCTGCTCTGTGTCATCACGAGGGCAGAGATAAATGATGAAGACGATGATGATGATGATGATGTAAAAGACAAGAAGATGAAAGGGGAAGAGGTACTCCTGTTGGGAAAGTGGAACGAAAAATATGATCAGATTGCAGGATCTTTTATTGAATCTTCGGCAACTGTTATCAATGACGAATGTACGCTTGATGCTACTACAGAACAAGTTGATGATGGCGACGGGGATGGAAACAATGGGAAAGATATCCAATCCAAAGTCAAAAATGATGTTGTTCCAACATCATCGGCAGCTGAGGTACAACACTCTTCCGTAGCTTTAGCATTACTGTCCCCGGCAGCAGCATCATCATCAACAATCAATCGAATGCCCAACATTGCAATGCCATCATCGTCGTTTCTAGTACAATACATGAGGGAGAAAGTACCATTCCAGCTACCATCCACAAGTCGAGGAGACGATGCACAAGAAAAAAGGCTTTTCATACCCGTGAAACGGCACATGTCTGCAACTGGTCCAACCAAGGTGCGAACATACATCATAGATATGCAAAAATGCAAGTCTTGCATCTTGCATCTTGAATCTGTTATTCATTTCTCTAGAACTGTTTCCACCCTTCAACTTTTTGTATCTAGTGGGCGCAACTCCAATCGTCAAAGGGTAGCAAGAAAAGAAAGCAAAGAACCTATCATCCTCTTCCCAACGGCGATAACGGGGATGGCATCTGCAATCCATATCCGACATCTTGCGTACCTGATAAATTTTGGGCTCAGCGGAAACGATTATTCTCCCGGTACGATGAAGGGATACGAATTGGAGGCGAAGGACTGGAAGGAAAAAGGCATGATGTCGAGCAAGATTACGAGGACACTGTTGGCCCAGAAATGTGGTACAGCGTGACACCAGAATCAATCGCGAATCACATTGCAGAAAGAATGACAAGGATGATTGTCTCCGCTCGAAAGAAGAAGACAAAGGAAGTGAATGAGACAAGAAAGGCCTTGACGAGAGAACCGCATACGGCTGAGAGAAGTAGTAGTATCGGTGGATGGAGTAATCAAAGCAGAGGTGTCATCATTCTTGATGCATTTTGTGGTTGTGGAGGGAACTCCATCGCATTTGCTCGAAGGAATGAAAGTCACGACAAAAAGAAGGTTCATGGATATTGTGATGACGACAACGAAGATGTTAACGATGTGCATCCTCTTGACCGTGTGAAGGTGATTGCGGTAGAGAACAATCTATCGAGGTTGAAAATGGCGGCTCATAATGCCGCAATCTACAATGTTCCTCGAGAGGACATTGTATTCATTCATGCAGATGCAATTGAGGTCTTGAATCATTATAGACATGGTAGTACTCGAATGACACCAAGAAATAACGACTGTGGTAGTCGTGAGGGTGGTGTCAAAGAGCAGTATGCTTCAGGAACAGTCTACGCAGGCTATACACTGGGAGGAATTGATCTCCTCCCATCCAAAATAGATGGTATATTCTTATCTCCTCCATGGGGTGGGATGGATTATGGAAATATGGGTGGAAAGTCTAGGTTTGATCCTCTCACTTCCATTACTATTGAATCTTGTGTTTCTTCTGTAAACGAGCCACATGGGGAGGAAGAGTGCACTACAACAGGCACGACAACCGCCACAGCCGTGACCGCCAATGGTGGCGAGCTGTTACACATGGCTGCCAATGCAGTGTTCGATGATACCAACCAAGAGGGAGTGGTGACATTCTTCCTCCCACGGAACATTGATGGCATTACATTGGGGAAAATCGCTGTGGCTTGCGACATTCAGGGATGTTTTGAGATGGAGCAAAATGTAGTTAATGGAAAAGTCAAAACTGTGACTGCTTATTTTAGCAGAGATCTCCAAGAAGAAGGAATTTAGTAATATGTTGTTACCATGATGTGCAGAACCTTCAGTAGCTCAAGCCGAAAGTAAAGGCTTTTACCCATCTGAATAGTAATCTGCGCGGTAAAATCAATCTAAAGTTATTATGAATATTCATTGTTAAACTCTAACAATACAATCTTCGCGAACCCACACATGAAGTGGTAAACAGCGCTCTTCGCATCCCCCCTGTTTTCAAGACATTCATCCAGATATCGGTGCCATCTTCGATATCTTCAATCATTCCGAACGTGTGAATGTAGTGATTCCTCCTGCCTCCCGGCCATTTATTTCACCATAAAATCTAGATGTTTTCCTTGTCTAAATCATCAAAGAATGGATGGTTCAACGAATCCTTGGCCGTAATCCTATCCTTTGGACTATATGCCAAAAATCGTTCCAGCAAGTCCAACCCGCCATTCGGATCAACATTGTCCA
>JALLAX010000555.1:0-10956 GCA_036939555.1 Discostella stelligeroides
TGTTGATAGCTTGTAGCATCTCTAGCGAGTAGTTAGTAGAGATTGGGCCTTCATGATTTATGGTACGAATGTGGTGGTGGTATGGTAGTACTCTAGAGTGCGACGAGGGGATAGACGAGACGAAAGTTGAAAGAAGGTACCGTACGACACGGGAGGTAGTACAGTATGTTTGCACCTAATTGAAAAAAGAAAAATTGAAATCGCCCCACCAGAACCCGAGAAAAGAGAAAAAGTGCAATAAGTAATAAGTGGAGGGGTCTATGCCTCAATTAAGTGCAAACATACAGTAGAGGTACCCAGAGAGAGCGTGTCCGATCTGGATACAACAAAGACGGTGGACAGCCAACGCTCGCTCGCTCCCAGATCCAAAACAAAACCAAAACCAAACGCGCCGCCAACTCCCCTTTCCTCTTTCCAAATATAATATTATCAACTGCGACCACCCAGTATCTAACACTACCATGACAACACCCACAACCTTTTGGCGCCTTGCTGGAGTTTCGTACGTTCAGGTGCGTTTCGTATAGTATCAATTTTTAATAGTGTGACCGTCGTATTATTATTATTATGGTATTGGCCGCCTTGGCTGGCTGTATGTCGGGTCGGTTGCTGGCGCTCAGTCTCTGTTTTGCGTGGGGAGAGGAGGTGTGCCCCATCCCATCACACATGCAAGAACTTCAACACCGCATTTGCATTCTCAATGTGTGAAGGGAAATATTATTGAGGGGGGTTGCATCGGAATGATATCCATGTCTGATTGGTCCGCTGGGTGGCTGGTACCACATCATCGGCATTCCATAAATTCGAATAAAAAATGCCTTGGTGGTGAACAGAAGGATACGATGGGGGGGGGGGGTCGCTCTTTTACAAATCTTCCCGATTCAACAATTCAGAAGATTTTTTTGCATTGCCTATTGTCTCTTCTCTCTCTCTCTCTCTCTCCCAACTAATACATCTCTTGTTCCCTATCGCAAACAGTACGTTACGAAAGCGTCCTCCACTGTCCGAGCGGCATTGAAAGAACCAGCCAAATCCAAGGCTTTGGCACAGGAGGGATTCGTATTCAACCGATCGCACTGGACGAATGGCAAGCAGGGAGAGAAAAGCTTGATTGATGGATTGCACAAGGTTGGGAAGTAGAAATGATGTAATTTGTTATTAATGTGAACATTCATTTGCCAAATACTGAGCAGGAGGAGGTATCCGTTTAATAGAACATCTCTCTCTCCCCCTTATTCACAGTTGAAAAATTACTATTGATCGGAGGGAGGCATCGAATGCATTGTGAATATACTCGGCCTCAAAGCAGTAGTAGTATTCGAACCAGGCAAACCCGCTTCCTCGAAACTCCCACGATTGTCATTCACTGATAAGTTTGTGGGGTCGTCAAAACCCAAGGTTGTCTCGACTTTCTGGGGCTCTTCTCCCCGCTCGCCAACTTCCAATGGTTGATTCAAAATATCACTCGTCAAGAGCCTGGCAGTGCTCTCATCTAAAAGGGAACTCTGTAGCAACAATGCCGTCGCATGGCGCAATTCCACTGGCGCATTCGATGCGTCCAATGATTCCAGTATGTTGTTTTGTGTTCGAGGCATTGCTCTGTTGGGGCCTCCACTATCATCCCTAGGTAAACGATCCACTCTACGTTGAGCACTTGCAGAACTCGTATCATGCTCGCTACTACTTTCAAGAAAATTTTCAAGAAGAGATTGTAGACCATCGTCATTATCCTCCTCGTCTTCTTCCAAGACTGTGGATATCGAATCGTCTGATCTGTGCTCTGATCCTTTCCTCTCCTTTGTCATTTTGTGCTTCCTTTTGTTGTGCCTGAGTGGGGAATGGATGATGTATCGTATATCAAACAAATGGTTGGCAATCACAATCATGGCGCCATTCGTCATCATGTTGTAGGATGCTGTGATCACCATCGCTCACCTTAAAATGTGCTTCAAATCATGCAAGAAGTCTCCCAGCGCCATATTATCCCCAAACTTGCTTTTATCTTCGACCGGCCTATATCCCTCCTCCCATTCCTCGACGGGGAAGCAATAGAAGTGCGCGATCGAGAATCCAAGCATTTCCAAACAGATCAAAAAGTTTTGAATCTGCTTCGCCCATGTTTCTACTTGTTCGTCATCATCTCCATCTCCATTGGTTACGGCCTCACCACCGCTGCTAAGGAGATCAGTCGTTGTGGCAAGGAGGGATATTGCAATACCTTGCCAAAAAGTCATAAAAACTACCCTATTGGATATCACAACAAAAGAGCGACGAGAGAAGTATTCTCAGATGATGGTACGAGGAACTGCTCTCCCATTATGTGCGGAAAATAGAAATTATCGCTTACCCCTTTATGCAAAGAAATTTCGGGAACGGCCGACACCTGAGGAATGGATGTGCATCCACGGATAAGCAGCAAATAAGAAGCCTTTCTTCAATACGATTGCGTGATGTAAACGTGTCGCACATACAAAAATACGCACGAGCGAGATATTTCCAATGATACTCACCACGAGAGGTCATCTTGCACCGCGTGGTAAAAGTTCAACAATCCACTGAATGCCAAAAAGACCGAAATATTCTCCAATATTACAATGTAGAATTGAGGAGACCTGTAGTCGAACATACCACCGCCGCCATCAATGTCGCTTCCATCTTCATCTTGATTAAAATAATCATTCACGCCATTGCTATCCCCATTTTGAAAAAGATGAATGTCTTCCAGTCGTCCAAACATGGGGCCGTGATAATCAATTTTCTTCAGGACAAACAATACCGCGGTCAACAGTGGACGTAAAAACACGAATTGCATAGCACAAATTTGGCATTGTAGCAGCACACCGTCGGCAAGTTGCTTCTTCTCGTCCTCTTCGTCCACTGCACCACCACCACCACTACTAGTAGCAGCTGTTGTAGCAGCTGTAGTAGTAGTAGTAGTAGTAGCAGTAGTAGTAGTTGATGTACTTTTGTGGCACCAATGAGAAGTAGTACTACAACAGCAGCACCACAAGCAACAATTGAGACACCATCGCGGTACCGGCGTGGTTAGGTGATCCGCATGTTGGGCCAACATATCCACGACGGCATTGCGATCTCCTTTCCCCAGTACCGAGATGCAAAAACTCAAAAATTGATAGATGACGTAGGCCTCGTACATATCTTTCAATATGGCCAAATATCCCTCAAATTTCGGCAATACGAGACTCAACCACGATGTTATGGAGTAGATGGGGCACATCCAAAGTATGGCCAATATCTTACGTTGCACGACCGGTTGTCGAAAATTGCGTAAGTGCGATGTCATGTGCCACATGGAGATGAGACAGCCCAGTATTGTGAATGTTCCCGCGAGCTGATATACCATGAAGGAATTTTCTGTTGAGAATTGATCTTGGGTGGTACGGATGTAGGATGAGAGTGTGGATTGGACTGAGAGAACTTGAGAGTTGATATTGTTGGTGGCATTGCTGGGGTGGTATTGGTATTGTTGTAGGTATTGTAATTATTAAGTGTTCGCCCGATGAAACATCATNTCATCAATTTCCATCTTAGTCTTGGATAACACCCCCCGAATCTCCTTTTTGGTATTGTCCATTTCTTCCACAACCCTTTCCTCCCTCTTCTTTGACTCCGTCTCCAACTCTTGCAGCTTTGCGAGCACATCACTATTGGATACAGAGTTGGCAAATCTGGAAATAACCTTTGAATGATTTACCAAGGTGGCGTTCATGGAGTTGAGTTGCTCAATCTCCAATGCGAGATCGGAATCGAGATGCGATATGTTGGCTGTTGCCAACTGGAGCTGTGCCGAGAGTGTCGTAAGTTGCTGCTGTAGTTGGATGTATGAAAAGCAGACTATGCCGATGGTGAATAGGAGAATCATGATAACAGTAACGACGATGGGGGATCGAGGTCGACTGCGTTTCATGGTGCTACTAGTGGTTTGAGTTGAATGGCGGTTGCTGCTGTCGTCATTGTTGTCGTCGTCGTCGTCATTATTATTAGTTGGATTCTTTCTGCTGTAGTGGTCGCAGTAGGCAGTGTCGAGAAGATGCTGCTCCTCCTCCTCCTTGTCGGTATTGTCTGCGGAGCCGTAATAGCGTCGTCGTACCATGCTGATGCTTCTGTCTCACCTCACCATAGCCATAGCCATAGAAGATGATCAGAGAGTTTAGTTTTTTTGGCTTTTCCCTTTCCAGGGGGTTTCGTACATAAGTCAAAGTACCATCGTATTTTGAGACTCCGGTGTAATATGGCGGGAACATGTCTTACCTCCGTAACGTACCTCTTGTAGATATCAGAGCGCCAGAAACGTCATCAATTTTATTCAATTGCAATCACTCTAACAATGATGAAGATCGCCTCTGTAATCCTTCTCGTACTATCCACCGCCATCATCTCCGGCATTCATGCTTTCATTGCACCCAGCGCCCACCAACGAGTCAGTAGCAGCAGCAGTACCATATTATACATTGGTAGAGAGAGCAATGTCGATTTGAGTGGGAACGCCTGGAAGCCCGATTCCGAAAAGATGGGGGTGAGATTCCAATGTTTGAATACATAGTTTTGCATTGCCGTCGAATGATTATAAAAACGAACGAGAGACTGCATATATTTGTTTATTGGTATTCATCAATTCAATCTTCTTATCCCTATTCTGACAACTTTTTGTTTTTCAACATCAATATATTCCAAATCATGAACAATAAACTATAGTCAACGGATACGGGAGACTACTTCCCAGAAGGATACGATCGCAACGAAGTCGCCTTCACGGAAGGCATGGGCGGTTCATCGTCTGTGGGTAGGGGAGAGCGCGGTCCGGCGATTCCCGGATTGGAAAATTTAGGTGCGGATGCCGTCATGAGGGGCGGAATTGAAGAGGCTTCCGAAATCCCGGCAGGTATGGAGTTCATCATGTCCTCTGTTCCAGATTATGAGCTCCATATGGACGTGGCGTCGAATTCCAAAGGTTCCGAACTACTCCTGCAAGTAAAGCCCGTGTGCATGGGATTCGAGGATTTTTATGCTGCATTCACTCCCGATTCGCATCCATCGTTCTCCGTGTCGCCGGTGGCGGGTAGGATGGATCGTCGGGGCGGCGAGCCAACCGAGCTGACAGTGTTTTGTAATCCACAGGGAAGGGCGGGGACATTTGTTGGCAATTTAGTTATCAATCTTCCAGAGGACAACAGTAAGATTTGCTACAAGATTACGGCCACATCATTTTAGATCTGGGAAGATGGAGATGCAAGGATGGATGGGTGGGTTGTGAATGAATGTCGCTAGGTAGTTTGGATAGTTAACATCATTTGCTGGAGGATGATCGAGTTCGAAACAAAATAGGTCTTTTGATACAACATTATTTTTATTTCGCCTTCAATTCACTGCTCAATTATTATTCACGCCATTCTCAACTGATAATCTCCATTGGCTGTAATGTATCTTACCCACGGAAGGGCCTGATAACCACTCCTCTCAATAATCTTCAAATACCTCACCTGGATTCCTGACACGGTAAAGTACGGAATCTCAAACTTTACTCCAATTGGTTTCTTCCACGAAGTATCCATCCCTCCTCCTCCTCCCCCTCCTCCTCCGCTAGATTTGTTTCCGTCGGCTTCCTCCCTACTAATGCTCGGTAGCCCAAAGTGAGCACGCATCAAATACTCTCGCCCACCGTGAAATTGCTTAATCGTCCAAACGACACAATCCTTATCCGGTAAATACGTTACATTCCCCACGCTCGACTTGAAGCTAGGACTATCCACATCGGGAGGGACGGGGATAGATATTTCGACATTGTTGGCCACGCTCCTAGATTTGAACTGCGATCGAGTTTTGATCATATATTCGATTCGCGATCCGCGGTGCGGCTCCACTACGGCCTCGACCCATATGAGCGGCTTGACGTGCGTGTCCAATCGGTACGTCATCAAGTCAAACTCTCCGTCGGGGGGGATGAAGGAAATGGTGCGATCGTTCTCGAAGCGTGCGAGTCGGACACACTGGTGGAATTTGATATCCTCCAATTCCACGGACTTTCCAGATCGAGACGCCTGACCACCACTACTGCGACCTGCGGCCTCGAACACTAGCTTATCATTGAGTCCTAGCTTCAGTTCCGGCATGCCAGAGAGGAAGGACTTCATTTTGACGGCTCCGTTAATCTCACTGTGCAATACCGTGCCGTTGGCAGCCACTAGTAAATTCAATTTCTCCACAACGTCCAAGAATATTTCATTTTTCTTGTGTTTGATCCCCTCGGCCCGCCAGGAGACAGCATTGGTGAGAGCCACTGGAGGCTTACTTTTGGAATCATCTGCCATCCTATTTCCTTCTTGGGTGATGAATTGTCGCAATATGGTCGAATCTAGACTTTGGGGTAATCCGTGATCCATTGTTTCATCTAGCAGCTCGTATATGATAACAAAGTTATCACGAATGGACTCTTCGTTGAGTGTGGTGAAGTAGTCTTGGAAGAGGGATGTGAGTTGGTAGAGGTAGGTTAGCATGAGCGCAACGTTGGAGTTTTTGCAGGTGACACCGCAGAGATAGAGGTTGCTATGCTGTAAATAAATATATAAATAAATGGATATATTATTAGTGAAAAAAGAGAGAAGTAGGGAATTAAGGTTGCTGACAATTCAGACGCACAGAAAATCCCATTCCCCTCTTCACCCGGTGATGCATGCAATCAACGACCGACCATCCACAACAGCATTTAAAGCACCTCTCTCTTACCTGAACATAAACAAATGTCTCTCCTCCCACTCCTGTACATCCCACATCTTCGGTCAATAAAACATCGCCGCTGGAATCGACGTGAAAGACTGGCTTCTTCGTGTCATCTTCCACCTCGAGGAGGTAGGAGGCGAATTTTTCAATTGCCGATGTGAGCGGAATATCGCCTCGATAATTCCGCGATATCAACGGCTTGCCGGTGAGATCGGTGATGAAGATGGCGGATGCTACCATTTTATATTTTATTAAGCTTGTCGATTACTACTACCTCTTCCTGGTGCTGGTGTGTGAGTGCTTGATTGAAAATCAGAGTAGGTAGGTAGAGGTGGAGGCTGGTTTTGTGGCTCGCTTGGTGCGTGCCCCCTTTTCCTCTCACTAGTCTTCCCGCCACTTATTCCAACTGCATAGATACGTAAAATTACAAAATTAATCAATATTCTTATATTTCATATTTCCTATGTTATTAATAAAACAAATTAGGTATTCTAATAGACTCTAATCTAATAACTAATAACTAATGTATTTCCGTAGTACTATCAACGTTCTCTGTTAAAAACACAAAAATTTCATAGTTCTAATTTTTTTATTTTTTCGTTCTCATGTCGTTTTGAGTTCCCCGTTCCCGCCCCGCCGGCCCCCACCACCCCCACTAATGATCGTCATCATGAAGCTTCTCTCATCACCCGGCCTACTACTAGTGCAGCTCCTGATCCTGATCAGTGCCGTCCGAGACGGTGAATCATTTACCGCCGTTTTTCACGATGCTTCTACGCTGACGTCGTTGTCGTTGTCGCCCAAGCAGCAAACTCACTTAGGTGGTGGTGGTGGTGGGCCACGGTCGAGATTATTCGCATCATCGGCCGACAATAACGACGAGAACACCGCTAACAACAATGACGTCAATTTCGATGACGATAGCCTTCTCACCATATTATCAGACTCATCACCGCCGGCTTCGGTAGCGACGACTTCCAAAATAATGACTTCAGATTTGAAGGCTCTGTTGCCCAAACAAAAAATGAGATTCATGAAGGTGAGTTATTATTTTTTTCTGAAACAAAGAAATAAGAATAGTGTACCAAAAATGAGGTGGTGATCTAGAATACTATTTGCAGAGAATAGAGCAGAATTCAATAACATCATCATTTGCGGTGTGCTCCATGTTTCACATTTCGTTGCCCATCACGCATGTTCTTTTCTCATCCACCCTTTCCGTCATTCTTGCCTTGCTCCCGCTCCGGTGAAATCCAATATGGGAATTTGTGGTATGTTTGTCACGTTGGGTTGACTGTGTTTGATAAAATGTACAAGTTGGATAAATTTGGAAGAAGGATACAAAGGATGGAAGATGATGGAACTGTAAACATGAGGAAGGAACCAACGAACAACCTTTCGGGAGCTTATCATGGTGAGGATGAGGATGTTGCTCCGTTCCGATCGCCGGATCTTGATGGTGGGACCGACCGCGACGTCTTTCAAAGTCCGTCGTTGGCTTCGTTTTTGGATAAAAAGAATAGTGATCGCGGCTACACCAATGATACGAAAGCGACAGTCTTGGCTGGGGGGAGAAGCATCGACAGTGTCGACCTCAAAGAGTTACTGCCTAAGCAAAAGATGAAATTTTTGAAGCTTGACGTGAGTGCTACTTTACATATCATGCAATTTCCCATCGTCGTCTTTCGTCTTTGTCGCTGTATGACTATTTGATTCGTCCTCTGATTTCCAATGGTATGCGTAGAAATTTGGTCGTAGGGTGCAGCGAATGGAGGATGATGGGACAGTGAATATGATGAAGGAGCCTTCCCCCGTCGTTGCTCTTGACACAACAATATCAATCAGTGGTCGTGGATGTAATGGTGATGCACTTGTGGATTTGAATGTTCCGGTGGCGAATGTTGCAAATTACGGATCGTTAAAGAATTTGCTACCATCGAAAAGAGTGACATGGACCAAGCTTGACTTCAAGGGGGCATCGATAGAAGATGATCGTCGAATGAAAAAAAATGCAGTAGTAGATGCTGCTTCTCGTGATACCAGTGCAGGCATCGAAATCAGCGATAAAAAAGGCAGTGGCCTGAAGGGATTACTGCCTGTGCGACCCACATGGACCAAGCTCGATTTCCGCGGGGCTTCTGTAGAAGATGAGCGTCGTACAAAGAGGACTTCTCCCCGAACCAGCCCGAAATTTAATGAGGGACAATATTATTCAAACCTGAAGTCTTTGTTGCCGGCACGGACTATAACTTTCCGAAAAGATCAGGTGTTTAGTAGTGGGTCGGCGACGATTGTGAATAGCAATATGATTCGTACGCAAAGCACGGGGAGTCAGGGGGAGAGCGCAACAGTAAATGAATCACAACATCATCATGGTGATGAAGGCGACGGAGTGATTGGTGAAAACGTTACAGACAATGACTACCAATCATTCACAAATCTAAAAGATCTTCTGCCTGAAAGGAAACTTTCATGGCGGACGACCAAATAAATATACTTAATATTGAAGAATGATTACTGCGCGCTATCTTTCAAACAATTCATCATGAACGGATAACACTTTGAAACGCACTCGGTGGAAGCGTCTGTGGCATCGTCGAGAGTGCGCGGAGCTTCCTGAACTTTAATTTTTCAAACACCTCAATACAAATGGATGCTTTGGGACGCACTCCAGCGGCAGCCGTTGCCTAGGATCCTTCTTCAATAGTTTGGAAATCAAATCCTTGGCATCTTCTGGTAAGCCAGGTGCAGGCGGCCATCGAATGTCAACCCGCTGGATCCTCCTGTACGTAGCGCTGTGGCTTTCCGTCTCAAAGGGTGGCGATCCAACCAAGAACTCGTACAGCAACACCCCCAACGCCCACGTGTCCACCTGTTCGTCATGTTCCCGTCCCTCGACCATTTCAGGCGGCAAATAGTCGAGGGTTCCACAAAGTGTATTCCGACGACTAGTAGGTGCGTGAACGCTCCACCCGAAGTCCGCAATCTTGACTTCGTTATTCGCTCCCAGCAATAAGTTCTCCGGTTTGATGTCGCGGTGAATGACATGCTTGGAGTGACAATACTTCATGGCCATGCTCAAATCGGAAATGAAAAGTGCCGAAGTCCGTTCCGAGAACCTTCCCCGAGCGGTAAGCTTTTTGTACAGTTCCCCTCCCGGACTGTATTCCAATATAAGGTAGATGTTCTTGTTGTCGTAGAAATATCCGTACATTCGTAAAATGTGACGATGACGCAGATGAGCTTGGATTTCAATCTCACGACGAAGCTGGTGCTCCACTCCACTCTTGAGAAGTTGACTCTTTGACAGAACCTTTAGCGCGACGACGTACTTCGTGCGGCGCTCGCGAGCGAGATAGACCTTACCGAACTTGCCCCGCCCAAGTGGCTTTCCGATTTCGAAATCCTCCAGCGTCCATCGTCGCCCCGCCTTGGCGGCCTCGTCCATTGTTTTCTCATTGGAGTGGGAGGAGGCATCAGCATCGGCCATCGTGTGACTGCTGTTTTGGTCACAATTTTGAAACTTGGCCGATGACGATGACTCGAGAATCGATCGAAGTGCGGAAGGACCTCCAGTATTCGTAGAATGCTGGTCGAATTGGGATTGGGGGCAGCCCATCGTCATCGTCGTGACGCGAGGGGAGGCGCGTTTTGATTCAAGATTTGTCCCAGCTGGTCGCTTCAAGTTGTTGTTGCTCTTGCAGTGTGGCGAGGATGGCAAAAACTGAGACTGGTGATTACAACCACCATTCTCCTTGTCCATCGCGGCGCTGTACATCATCTTCGCTGACTGTCGAGGGATACTTATGGACCGATAGAAGAAGATGAACGACGTTGCTTTGTAATTATTATTTGTAGTGTTTCTTTTCAGTCGTTTGTTGTCACGGCTTTGTTGCCCAGCGGGGAAATCGGCGAGAAGAAAAAAACGAATTTCCTAGAGCGTCAGCCGACTTTTACAATGAACTTTTTTTTTTTTTTTTCTCGCTGAAAAAATCCTGCAGAAAAAAGAAAAAAGGTGTTGAGATTACGTCAAAATTTGTGTTTATGGTACAATCATTTTTTTTTCTCTCCCTAATTTCTAGTGACGCAATTCCTGGTACTGCTTTTTACGAATTCCCACGTATCTCCGAATTCATCCGTTACCCCCGCATCCCCACCTACGATACTGTATGTTTGTACTCCTTTGGCACATTCAAAATTCCAGGTTCTAGAGAACCT
>JALLAX010000556.1:0-10983 GCA_036939555.1 Discostella stelligeroides
TAGTCCATTAAATCTAGATGATGGTGGAATGATGGAAGATGTTTTATCTGCAACAGTTTGTTGAAGATGGCTGTTTGCTGACAAAGAAGTGTGACCACATGCACGACCACAAAACACGAGGGCACAAAATATGCTGTTTACAAGTGAGCGTGGTTACTCACAATTCATTCTTATTCGAACCGTTCTCAGGTTACTACCACCTGCAACCTGTCCTTTCATATTGTATTTTTTGAATGAGGGCAAATACTTTGGCACCCCCCACAGCCGCTCTACATTTGGATTTGTTGACTTTTCTGCCAAACTTAGGTAGCAGAGAGGGTATTATGACATGTGGAAGTATTGACTAAGTACTGCTCCCTCCCAACTGTATAACATTCAGCATCAATGTTGTTGATTGTTTGAGTGTGACCAATTCAAATGTTTGTGTCTCTCCAGCTAAATGATTAATACTTCATTGTCAGAACATTGAACATTATTGTATGCGCCATACAGGACTTTGACAAAAAGAAGGGGCAAGCAACTCCTTATATTTTCCAAAATATGACCAGTTGTTTGTCTAGCAGTCATTGATGGCTCTCAGATAAATCATGAAAGAAGTGTGGCAGTCAAGTCAGTCTGGATATGAGAACAGTGTTTATGCATATTCCAAGGATAAGAGAATGGGCGTGGACAATTGCCAAATCAGCCAGTTGCATTTTTTTAACTTTAGCATGTCCACTAACTTCTCTGAACCATCAAATGCACATGATTTATGATTAATTGTCATTAACACATTACATGACTTTTTGTTACTCTGTTACTGAACAACTGGCATTCTTGCATAAATATAAAGTCCATAACATTTTTACCACCAATGAGATGATGACATAATTTTACATCATTACACAAATTGATTGAAATTGAAATGCCACCACTACAACTTGAGGTCTGCTTGAAAGACAGCAGCTATTTCACAGGTGTTTGTAAGAAATCAGTGGAGCAGTAAGTCCTGTTTTCATCATTTCCTGATCTACTATTTACAAAAAACATTGCAATTGTTGTGAATTGACTTTCATAGTTGGGATATAGCATATAATGTGAGATAAGTTCCTTGGCATAATCATAACTCAAGGTTAGCTCATGCTACTGCTACTACATAATTCAAATCAATTGTTTTTTTTGACATGATTTTGAGATTTTTGACACGCCTAGATGTTTGTTAGGCGAATTCGAAAAAGATTTTTGACATTCGCAACGCGCGCGAAAAGATTTTTGACATTCGCGAGGTTTGTTAGCGTCAAAAATCTTCACGCGCGCGTCCGGCCATGTCAAAAATCTCAAAAACATGTCAAAAATCTCAAAAACATGTCAAAATAACAATTGATTTGAATCATGTACCGTATAGGCCGGGCTATAGTCCGCACCATGGATAGTCCGCAAAGTACCATACGTAGAGGAAACTATGTCCCTGTGTTGTTTTCTTTCATTAAATTCTCTAATCCTACAGGATCCGCCGTAGAGATTGCAGATCTGTATTTCTCTCTCCGTGAGCTTTCCGTGCATATATGATTTGCCTGGGGGAGAATAAATATTGAAGTAGGTACGCACGTGGATGTGTTGTGCAGCGCGCGCAGCACGCACAAGCACGGGACACTCGAGATCTACCGATACTGCCTGCTCCTGCTCATACTACCCTTCTTTATCATGGATGTTGCCAATCTCTTCTTTACTGGTGAACTCGTTCACATTGTGGGAACCAATATTGGTGACCGGGGGCGTTCGTGCAGCTTGCACACCATGATGCCATGTGGCACCTCTTTGCGCGTTGATGATTGGGTGAAGTTTCGCCTTGTTCAACTGGATAAGGAAGGGCTACACGAGGATGCAATTGAGGTGCGCAGAATTGTCCAGGGGGTAGAGGATTTCACTCAGGTTTTCTAATGGTTGTTGTTGAGATAATTCTGATAATTGATTTGATCCCCATCTTTTGACTTTATCTCGAAGGAATCAGTATGTAATTTAGCGCCATCACTGCGCCATTTCTTTCCTCCCCGCCGTCGTGCTTCATTCTGCTTCCGCCTGTCTGTCGTACCTAAGCTAGAGACGGACCCTAGAATGTAATGTATTTAGTTCCCAGCGCCAAAGTGCTCACACAAAATAATAGACAACAATACCGCAGCAGCAACGAGCAGGATGAAGAAGGTGTTGGTGTGCAACATTGATACAACATAATTATTGCTCGCGTTTTCAATGACGGAAAGAGAAGGAGTCGACTTTCAACTGCCAAAACTTTGCTCTCGGATCCTCCACTTCCATGTCGCTGATTTTCAAAACCATTAAAATTAAAATATTTATCTCATGAGCGGCCACCAGCGCCAATGCGGTGGCATCGCGATTGTCGACGGTTCTTTGTCGGCAATCGACGCTACTTCTCATCGCGGTTGCCCCCCGTCCCCCGCCACAACAGCAGCCATCGACGGAGGCAAAAAAATCCTCCAAAAGCGGTGGGTGTGCGACGTATGCAAGGTGAAATGGTTTTTAGACTTTCAAGAGGCATGCGCTCACGAGAAGAACTGTAACGGAAACGGGAGTAATAATGGCGTAGGACCGCCACCGCCGCCTTCTTCATCACTCATGGCTCGTTGCGATGTGATTGACATTGTCGAAGAGACGACGGCGTTGATACCTACCGATTCCAATGACGGCATAGAAGCGGAAGAGAAACGTACTACCGGAAAGTCGCATGGCTTTGCTTCGATCTTTCGTCCTCAACGGGGGAACAATTCTACAGCCAAGGAACGACCCAAGATGAACAAAACAACAGGACTGTCATCAATATCGTCTTCGTCGTCGTCGTCGGTCCCAGCATCCGCATCACACTCAAAAAGGAAGAAGGAGGGTCTGTCATCAGCGATGGTCCCTGGAGTAACCCAGGCAGAGTACGAAGAACATCTTGCCACTGAGAAGGAGCATCGTAGAAGATCAACGAGGACAACCGCTAGATTGGCAGCTATTAATGAAGAAATGTCGAAAAAATTACAGTCAAATTCGACATCAAATAAGAGAGCCCGACTTGGGAGGAGGGAACGTACGGATGATCGTGGCCATGAAGTTAAAATTGATGTTGACGATGATTCTACTGACGGTGATACAGAAGATGACTGTGTAGTCATCAATGAAGACCAAAGTACATTGACAAAATCCAACATAATTACCAAAAAGAAGGGTCTACTATCGAAACGACAACTGGCAGAACACCAGGCTGTGGAATTCTTTGCTAAGCGAAAAAAAGCCGCAGCCGAAGAACGTGAACGTCAGAAAAAGAGAGTAGAACTGCGTCTATTCAAATCGAAGGACAATAAGACTGAACAGAAAACAATATTGATGGCCGGTTCCGGTGGCGATGATGAGATGAAAGCGGTGAGCACGCTGAAGAGTGGATTTGCTGCTATGAACGAAGGAGTTGCGAAAACGAACGACACAATATATGACGAAGAGTTTACGCACACTACAAAGTCTTTAGACCCGGCTTATGGTGGACAATTTGAGCACATCAAATCGAGGGCGAAATTCGTTTATCCTCCTGCGGTTAGGTTCCCTTGTCCGTCACATGTCGTAACAGAGCACGATGCAAATGAAACATTGAACATGGAGGCGGGAGAAAACTTGTCATCCCTGCGACGACTGAGAGAGACTCTTAGGTATCAAGATTTGAAACCCGCCATGTCAAATTCATATGGTACAGATGACAGTGTAACACAACATTCTCACGACAACTTCACTACCACTGGAGACGAAATGATGGCCAGAGATGATATATTTAGCTTATTATCATCCGTCTTTGATCTGAACGCAAAGAAAAAAGAGCACAAATTGCAATCTGACAGCGACCAGGATCAACTCTGGGTCGATAAATACGCCATAACCAATATCCCCAATGATGTCCTTGGCACTCGCAACAAAGACGCATCCAAGAAGCTCTTATCCTTCGTAGAGGAATGGAAAGTGCGCCGACACAAATCCGTCCAAGACATGGGCCGTTTGAAATCCAAGGGGAAACGTCGTGGCAAGAAAAAGAAGTCCCATGGGTACGACTCCGATGACTCATTCCTTGATGACGAGGGCGGATTAGAAAACATTTTTCTGATTACTGGCCCCACTAGTTCGGGCAAAAGTCGCATCGTCCATGCTGTTGCCGAGCAGTCAGATTGCGTTGTAATTGAAATAAATTCATCAGAACAGCGGAGCGGGGCGGCATTGAAGCGTGCAATCCAAGAGACGACACAGAGTCATTCCAATCTTGCCATGTCAAAGAAAAGGCAAGGATTGGGCAAGGGAGATAACGATTTCTTCGGTAATAATGCCAACGCTGGTACTGTTGCGGATGAACTCGATGAAGATAGCAATAGATGGTATGAAAGTAGTGATGAAGAATCGGTTAAGGAAAGCCATTCACTTACAATCATCTTGATTGACGAAGGTGAGATACTTTCCATGCTCTCCCCATGTCAATATTGTGTTTGGATACTAGATCAACGTCTAACCGCTCTTGTTGTCGTTTGTTTATTCGATACATCTGGACTCACTAGTCGACCTACTTTTCGACGAAGACACTGCTTTCTGGCCGGCTCTTGCCCAAGTTTGCCAAAAGGCCAAGTGCCCAATAGTTTTGACCTCATCCTCACTGCCTGCCGAAATGAAAAACTTTCGGTATCAGCACATGTGCTTACTGCGCCCTACTTCCCAAGATTGCAGCATGAAAATGGCAGAAGTTGCCAAGGCAGAAGGCATGCCCTTTTACCGAGCAACCGTTGAGGACATCTCCAAGAGGCTTGAATTGATTGCAGAAATTTGCAGGTGTGACATGCGAAAGATTCTCAACTCTATGCAACTATTCCGCCACGCTAAACCGCGAAAGTGTTCAAGCAAAGGTCCGAATGACGTGAACATCTCTGAATTACTCCCGACGATGCAAGGTTCTACCTTGTCGACAGTGGTAGCAGATAGACCGCTGATTCGAAGTGTCGAGCCTAGACTTGTCTTCAAGGATAAACATACTCTCATAACAATCTCCGGCGAAAATTTTACATCCACATCAACAAATCTTCTCATCGATGGAAGACTATGCAACCATTTTCGAATTATTAGTGATAGCAAGATCATTGCGGCCTGTCCGCCTTGTGTCATTCCGGATGGTGTCACTGAAGAAGCGATCTACGAAGATGAATTTTCCAAAAGCATTGACTGCCTAAGTTGCAAATTTATCGATGTCGCTGTTACCAAGAAGTGTGCTAACGGACTCATTCTTCATTCAAACTCATTACTCGCTGGTACCAGAAGTCATGAATCTCACAGCTGGACCCTAGAATACGACATCCCACTCAGGGAAGACATTTGGGAAATGAAGACTACAAGAGAGGACTTCATTCGCAAATTGAAAGCACAGAAACTTAAGCAGACGGATACGGCAAGTGATAACGATGTTGGGCTGACGTCATTTGATGATGAAGAGCTCGAATTCGATACAAATACGGCTGAAAGTTGTAACACACGCCAGAGAGTCGACGGCAAGAAGATAAGCAGTGGCAATAAATCAAACTGTGATGGTGTCCATCCGCAGACCTTGTTGGACGAGGCGATGGCCGACTTGCGAGACATTCAGGAAATATCGATCACCAAATCATTGGTATCACCAGAAACAAGCCGAACAACTTTCAGAGAAATAAAGAACCTTGCTGAAGATTATAGACGACTTAGTGATGCAATTTTATTGGAAGACGCATTTACAGATTTGGCTGTTCCGTTGCTAGCTGGATCAGTGGAAGGATTTGGGTTTGATACGCTTGAATCTCTGTCTTGCATTGACTCATTATCTTTTGCAGATCCAATGATCGACAAGCTCAGCAAAGAAAAAAACAAAAAGCCGTAAGTACTCTCGTAATCTTACTTCTCTGTTGGATTTTGACTTACTTCGTCTTGATTTATTATACTCTTCAGACCGAGCTTGGAGACGCTATTCTCATCAGGAATGAACGAATCTGGATTCTTCTTTGGCAATAGTGATGCATATGTTACCAATCCTAACAGGAAACGGGATCGTCAGCTACTATGCTACTCTGAACTCCACTCTCGTGGTCTTGGCTACTTGGATAACTATGCTTGCTCGACGGAAGAGAATGTTGAACATTCGAAGAGTTGTATTGATGACGAGGGCTCGAGCGCATCATTTATGCAATTGCAATCACGCGCACAGTCCGAAGATGACACTTTACTTCGACTACAAACACCCCAGACATATATTTCACCTTCATTGATGCTTGCGCATGCTCGTCATCACAGCTGGACCGTAACATCAACAGATTTGTTGCAATTAAGGAGAAATAAAGGAGCTGCTGATGCTCATCGTGTCATGCATTCAGTTGTTGCGAATTGCGACTTGTGGTGAGGAACCAATATGCTTGGGCCGATTGCCATTTTCGTTCACCGCATTTTACTTACAATCAATTGTTTACAGGTATACCGGACTTCGTCGCGAAGTCGGGGATTGTGTAGATCATGTTTGGCGGAGAGATTCGATCTTAGATCAGCCATTTTCGCTCGACTATCTTCCTTACCTCCGAGCGATTGCACACCATGAAATTAGAGTTCAAAGGAAATTCGAAGATGTGATGGGAAAAGGTGGACGAACAACCCGGAAACGCAGAAGTTGTGTTCGCCAAAATTATTTGCATCAGTGTTCAGGTGGGCAAGACAACGCTAGTGAAGGAGAGTTGTCGCACTTGGCCAAGGCGTACATGATAGAGTAATAATCTATTCATAGTCACTCTCATTGTTTGCTCAGAATTATTACAAGATAGACAAGATGAACTAAAATTCTCAAAATATCCTCTTGGGACCTAGTGTGGCAGCCGCACTTGCCCCTGACTAGAACTCATCACAATTTAGATATTTGGGGTGTTTCCGAGCAATGCCATCCATAAATATATGTGATTTGGCCATAGTAAATCAAGATCTGAGATCTGTTCTAAGGTGTGGGGATGATGAATGATGAATGATGAATGATATGAGGCAGAGATGGAATGAGGAATTTGGCGAAAAAATCATATGCCCCGTTTTGGCGGGAGACAAGATTCCAATGACGCAACGAAGGTTTGTTGTTTGTTAGCAAGATGAACGATGATTGTAATTGTAATTGTAATTGTCAACGTTGCGTAAAACAAATTAGATAGGTAATCAAACATGGCTTGCCTTTTCTGCTTTTCCGGCGACAGACTGAGCCCCGACGAAAGGAAGGGGAAGTATGGGGATCTCTGGTGAGTGGTGTATTGTTATTTGATCACCCGGGTGGCGATACAGCTCAACGCTCCCCGATTGTAGTTGTAGACGTCGCATTCCCAATTATTATTCACTCAACCCCTAATAATTCATTCATAGGGGGCAATATGCAGACAATGAGCAAACTTTCAAGGTCAAATTGTGCAACGCGCCTTGCGCCGAGCCGTGCTGTTGGATGGGGTCGATGGTTTGCTTCCCCTGCGCTCAGTATCAACTTCGCCACATGGTGCTAAATCACGTGGAGCCAGGAAGTGGATGGAGAAACTATCAGTGCTGCCAGGGTATGTTTGGCGGAGTTTGCTGCATTCAACCTGGCAACTTGGGGGAGTCGAGTTGTCCACAATGCTGCATGTGCGCGGAAGGAATTTGCTGCCCTGGTATGGCGGTGAGTGCGTCCCAAGGAGTCATCATGCAAAGGTACCAACTAGGTCTCGATTCCGATGACGTGCGTCTTATTCGCTGCAACAACTGCTTGCAAATCCTAGCTTGCTGTGCTTCATGCCTTAACCTCTGCATCGACTTTGAAGGGGACGACGCGATCGTGACGTGCATTAACCTTGTTGCTGATATCACGTTCTGCTGCACAAGTGGGTGTATGACCGCTAGAGTCTATCATGAAATCAATGTTCGACAGAGGGATGCCCCTGAAAAATATCAGATGGAGCGCTGAGAGAAATTCACTTCGCGTGTAGGAGGACAATAATACCAAGGGACACTATTGGTCCAAGGTAGAAGGTCGTAATGTTTCAGTAGGAAGCCATCTGTCGCACCTAATACTTTACTTCTATCCTTCTAGAATCAACATCTCAGGATAAAGCGAATCGCCTTTTCTGTCAGTGTTACCATCATAGTGTCCAAACTCATGATAATGCAGAGCAACGCTCGAAAACCAACTAAATTCGCAGCTTCGTGCAACAAATTTTCGCCATATCCATCTTCACTGCGATAATGAAATGAGGGGGGGCCTGTCCTCGGCAGTGGAGAGAGTTGCATCAACTGGTTTAATGGTGGAAACACTTCCAATGCGCAAACAAATAATACGGAATAGCATATTTGGATACTGCGGAACAGAAGGACGTTCTGCGACAAACTTTCCATGTAGGGTGGTCCTCGATAATTGACAACGAATGTGTTGATTGTTGATAACACAGTAACCAAGAATGTTGCAGTGTTAAGCGTATTAGGGTAGAATGGACCATCAGGAATGATAGAGGGGTCATAAGGATCAACGTATGCATCGCTCACGAGAGTCACTGTCATGATCGCTGCGAAGTGGATGCTAAACTGAAGAAACATCGAAATCATTGTCTCTTTGCAAAGTACTGATGATGGAGGTTGTCGCGTCGATAGCCTTTTAAGGGGCTTGCCTCTAGTAACGAATAAGAATAGAACTGCCACTACCAGACCAACTGCAGTTAACTGTCGATCACCTTGTTTCACGCCTTTCTGATGTAACGTTGTCAAAACTAATGCATTGACGAGACATTGAACGCCTAAAATCTTGTATATTTGGGTCATAATTGCCAATGTGCACCGACCTTGTTGTAAAAGATCCTTGCAACATCGAATACTAGTTTTGCGGGACGTGAATGGTGAAGCCACAGAAGCATTTCCAAGGCTAACAAAATTGAGTTCATCTTCGGCTTCCGCAAGCGCTCGAAGAGATTGCTCAACTCGTTCAGCTCGCCTTCTCTTGCTTTCACTTTTCAAAGAGCTTTTCTTCGCAGACTTGCGCTCTCTTTTTTCCTCGGTTCTCGCGGTGCTGATCACGTCGTTGGCCAATCGTTGCTTAGATTCAACCACAGCTTGGCTGATAATGGAAACACCAACATGTGCTTGCTTCAACGCTCCAACATCATTCGTTCCGTCTCCACACATTAATGTGTACCTACCCGATGAATTGAACGCGGAGATTATAAATTCCTTTTGCCGTGGATTGTGCCGTGCGAATACCGAGATAAGAGGAGCAAGGCGCGAAACTTCAATTATTGCAGCAGGGTGGTTAAATATGGCACGATCGTCGCGTGAGACCTCTAATGGGTCCTTGCTTGCCATCCGAACGGCGTAAGTTGCGAGTTTGGATATGACATCTCCCTGAACACAAACGTTCGCGGTCTTACTCAACTCCTCAATCCTTGAATAATTCGATGGCGAATACCAAAGTAGGTCGTCTTCCTTCTCTTCTGCCCTCACGCTGTGGTCAAGTGACCGGAATGCGAACAGTTGATGCTCTCCACTTCCCATATTCTCCTCATAACACAACTCATATGTGTGCTCATGTGGTGAGTCGATGATGCCGACACGGCGTGCTACTTCAGCGGCAGTCAACACCGCATCTCCAGTCACCATAACCACATTCTGGTTCCCCGCCCGTAATTCCTTGATAACTCGTGCAGAATTAGCCTTCAAGGGACTATCCATGATGAGGAGTCCGGCGAATGTTAACTTTGACTCGACTTTGTCACGGGATGACTTCCACTTTGCCAAGCCAGACGATGTATTCCTTCCAAGATTTCTGTAGGCAAGCGCAAGGACACGTCGCCCCAGCATCATTTGACGAAGGTAGGACTGCTCAAAATCGGCTGGGAGGGTTTTGGGATCAATCATCGCCTGTAGAGCCTCGGGTGCGCCCTTGGTCAATGCCCATAACGAATCATCGAGATTATCGAGGGCCAAGACTGTCATTCGCCGTAACTTGGACGAGAAAGCAAATCGATGAAGGACCTTGATTGATACACTGCCAACCAGAGTCGGCCTCTCCTTCTCGACAACCAGATCTGTCTTTGAGTCGATAGTAAAGCCACAACCTTCCATGACAGCTACTTCCAATGGGTCACCACATAATTCAGTTTGAATGGTCGTCCTACCATCTCTTCCCGGAACAAAGACATGAGTCGTTGCCAATGACTGACAACCTACCATGACTCGAAGTGTCTCGTGTGGAATGCGGGATCGGATTATGCTGNGATTAAATCTCCGTCGTTCTTTTTATTCTCTTTCGATTCATTTGTCATCCTGATTGTAACGTCATCATCATGCACAACTTGTTCAGTTACATTGGGCAATCGAACGGCATGCAATCGTAATTCATCGCTTGTCAATGTGCCAGTTTTGTCAAAGCAACACGTGTTAACCAGTCCCGCAATTGGTATACGGAATGGTTCTGTGCAGTATATTTGATGGCGTTTAATCAAATCACTCAAACTTGTTGTGACTGCCAATGATAACTCCATGGGAAGTTCCGGAGGAATCACTGATGTGATGATTATGACAACGTGAAGTATTAACTTGAAATGGTTCCGCGTCACATCTCCCCATGCGTGATGAACAACCGTGGATGCCGACACAAGTGCGCAGAAGAGCAATAAAAGGAGGAAGTAAAATGTTTCTTTCGCATTGACGCCCTCCCCACCGCTGCTGCCACCTCCTCCCGCTTCAGCATGGTATGCCAAGGTACGCAAGAGCTGTCCCTGAATGGTATCGAACCCGGTGCGCAGGACAAAGCAAACGAGACCCTGATTCGGCGGCGGTGGAATTTCACCATTGCTAGGAACCGAGCCGTCATCGCTCTGCCTCGGGTGCTGTTGCTCCTCCTCTGACTCTAACGACGAATGATGATCCATCAAGACAGTACCTCCGAAAAGGATGCATCTCGTATGAGCCGAAGAA
>JALLAX010000557.1:0-12493 GCA_036939555.1 Discostella stelligeroides
CGACATCAACACCGACACCGTAGATAGATGCGATGTCCGTGTCCATGTTGGTGTCGGTGTGATGATCCGAAGATAAAGAATAATTTCGACGTATTATTCTCTTCGTTGTGTGTGGTGCGCGCTGGGGCGGCCGATCTACTCTGCACGTAGAGTAGTTTTCGTGTTGTTTGTGTTGTGTGTTGTGTGTTGTGTGCACAGTTGCCGTCTACTCTGCACGTAGAGTAGTTTTCGCAACGTGCAGTCAATCTACATTTAGCCGACGTGGTGCGTCGACGGTGGCGGCGGGCGGTCGAAAGTCGATTTTAGTTTTTCGGATCAATTTGTATTTTCGGATCGATTTGTTTTTCGGGTCAATTTTTTGGATTTTCGGATCGATTTGAATTTTTTCGGATGACTCCAAAAATCCAAAATCGACCACCCAATCCATCCACCGACCATCACCAATCACCATTCACCATGGCATCATCCGTCAGTACTAGTTCTAGTAACAATATCGATCTTTCCACCACTCTCGGAAAGCAGCAGCAGAATGGTTTCGTCATTCCCCTCACAAGCGTGATCTACAATGCATCTGGGCCGCGCACGGGATCGTCACAAGCAATGGCGAAAATTGCCGCATCCGAAGCAGGCGGAGTATTGGCCAAGAGTGCTACACTTGCGGCGCAGAAGGGAAATGATTTGCCACGGTGAGTCTGCTCTCTTCTCTTGCGAGGGAATTTTTGTTCTATCCTGAATCCTGAGGCCGATTCTACTTAAATGCTTCGCCTGGTGGCGATGTGGGTCGTTGTTGTGTTTCTGGTACTAAATTCCACTTCTCAGCATACCACAAGATACTCATGGATTCCACCTCTCTATCTCCTCACACTCTTCCACCTTGAAATCTGCAGCACATGGCATGAAGAAGAGTCCAACGGAGTAGCATCATCATCATCATCATCATCAATCACTACATCCACCAGCCTCAATTCGGAAGGACTGCCAAACAACGGTATTGATTACTACATCTCTCCGCAAACCATTCGAGAAACTATGGGCAAGGCAAGACAGAAACCTTACATGGTGAGCATATCCGGCAAGACTCTCGATGACAATCTACAAATGTTGGAGAAAATATCCATAGCTGTTATTCAAGAGCAGCAGAAACAAAAACAAACAAGTAGTCATGATGATGAGGACCATCATGACAATTACAAAATTGCCGCCGTCGAACTGAACTTGGCATGTCCCAACATTGTCGGCAAGCCAACGATCGGATACGATTTCGAACAGATGGAAGATGTACTGCGCCAAGTGTCATTGCTACCTTGCTTCAAAAATCAACCATTGTTCCCACTGGGCGTGAAACTTCCACCCTACTTTGATCGATCACATTTCATCATGGCCGCACACATTCTCAATAAATACAAACATATTCTCACGTATGTTGCCACCATCAACACTATTGGGAATGCACTTGCCGTAGACTACCATGCAGAAATGAAAGCAGTTCGTCCCAACGGAGGCTACGCTGGTCTCAGTGGACCAGCCGTCAAGTACACAGCCTTGGCCAACGTGTCCATGATGCGAGAACTGCTGGATGATTCCATCGATGTGGTGGGAGTGGGGGGGGTGCAAACTGGGAAAGATGTCTTTGAAATGATACTGTGCGGCGCACAGGCGGTTCAAGTGGGTACCTGTCATTGGTTGGAGGGACCCGGATGCTTTGATCGGTTGTGTCATGAGTTGCGTATGATTATGAAGGAGAAAAATTATTCAAAGATTGAGGATTTCCGTGGAAAATTGAAGGAGTGGTCGAAGGAGGGGGCGGCGTTGTCTCGAGATGCAAGGATGGGAGAAAGGAAGGCGGTGGCAGTTGGAACAAATAATTGCATACCCACCAGTGATGTCTATCAGTCAGTCTTCACTGCAATTTTGTTTGTCATTATTGCTGTTCTGCTGGCAGATAAATTTCAGATTGTTTCATTGTAGATAGAGTGGAGCATTATGGCTTTGTCTATTCGATATTTTATTGATCGGGGTTATTCGTCGTAAATGCGTAACATAGAGCTATCATGATAGAGAGTGACACGATAGCACGTGTATCTTGCGTCCGGGCTCAAACACCACTAACACTAATATGAGAGCTCAAAATTCCATTCATTGCCAGCGAGTTCGCTGAGATTGATCGTTTCATCTTTCTCAGAAAGTGCTTTGGCAAACTGCTGTTCACATAGGACACATGACATTCGGTAACCAGCGTGTGAAATGTATCCCACTCGTCCGGTTCAGTGCCCCAAATACCAACGTCTGTTGAAACAGCAAGCATGGCATCAGATGAATAAAGCGAAACACTACAAAATCTTCATTACCTTGCTTACCGTATCTTGATGCGAGGCTACGCATCGCTTTGGAAAATTCTGGCTTAATCATCTCCTTTTGATATTGCATGTAAATGCCATCCAGTGAGCCCCCGTCTCCACCTCGCAACAACTTCTCGACATTTTCAGGCTGAGTAAAGTCTACGAATAATTGGTAGTCGACCTTGGGCGTTTCGGCCACGGTAATTAGCAGCAGTTTGGGAAATGTCTGGATCGTCCTATCCGTCATGAATGGTGAGGAGGATGGATCACGCTTTTCCACCGGTACCATTTCATCATCAAGAGGCTTGTGAATAGGCAAAAATGATGTCGATGAAGAAATTATTGGGGTTCCAGCATCGGCGAGATTCAATCCAACCCCGATTTCTGGACCAACGCTATGACCTAGCCCAAATAGATCGCGCGAGTCAAGACGATTATGACTCCCCAATATATTTGGGAATCGTCCATGAGAAGGAAGACGGCTTTGCGATAGTATAGATGGGCCAAGATTGGGACTTGATGATAATGAACTTCCCAAAGCGATATTCGACAAGACTGGCAATGGATGTGCATGCTGAGCGGCATACTCGAGTCCAGGGGCAGGTAGACGAATGGGCACAGGCGATTTATCCCCGTGAATATGATATTTGAGGGGAGCATGACCAAGTTGCTGCTGTGTTCGTTGCTGCGTATTGCCATGAAGCTGTTCAAAAACGGCTGCCATTTCCCTCCTCATATTGTGCATAATAAATGCATCGAAGCTCATTACCACGGCAACATGCTCCATCAGCTTCGGGTGCCTGGCAAACATGCGCGCCAATGCCGACGCCGCATCCGCATTCCCCGCCTTAATCTCAACTACCATCTTAGCATTGCCCCCAATGGCTGCGGCCGAACGGAGAACGTCGAACAACAAGGGAGGTCGTGCACCCGACTTCAGTGGACAGTTCATTAGCTCTTGGAAGGTCAAATCACGCACAGTCCTATTGCACAATGGCGAGGTCGGGTCCATCCCCAGTCGAGCAAAGTTTTCATCGTGTGCTAATATGATCCGTTCATCCTTCGTTAGCGCAATATCACACTCACAAAGGTGTATACCGTTTGTCCATGCTGCCTCATATGCCGTTAGCGAGTTCTCTAATGGTCGGACGTCGCTTCGATCATGAATACTGTGAAATCCACGATGTCCCACCAAGAATGGAACATAGATTGGATCAATGCTCTCAACCATGCTCCGCAACCATTGCAACTCTTTCTTTCGTTTTATAACAAGCTCGTCATCAGTCTCTTTACCATTCTTATTGCCAAAATATCCTTCCCTCAAAATGGCCACATCACGCAAATCATCGTCATCTTTCGTGGCAGACGACTTGTGTATCTGCGACAATTGTGCATCATGAAGCGGTGGCGCATTGGGAGAATCTTCCTCTTCAATGTTCAACAAAACACGAAGCAGTGTCAGTCCCCCCTCCAAACTCGCCAAGCTTCCCGTAAAGTTACTCGCGTAGACCTCCGGTAATAGTTTGGCGCTTAACAAGTACGATGAATGTTGTTGATTGGATGTTGCACTGAAGTAATGCATCTTTTTGTCAAATTTTTTGACCAACTTGCGCAGTGCCTCCGCGTTGATCAACGCCGTCGCGTGTATATCCTTGAGGAAGCTAAATGTTTCATGGGCACGCTTGGAGGGCACTGCCATGACATATGTTCGGAGTGCAGCGTCGGGGAGCGCACCTCGAATTGTCTCATCAATCTCATCATTTGTTCTTGAAGTTGAAATGGCGTGGGTATCGTCATGCTTGAAATCATGCATTCCAGCAAACACCTACGCAATAAATAATGTTTGAGGGGATGTATTGGATGAGAGAGTGTTCATAATGTATTTTCACAATAATAACAATGACGATAATCATAATGGTAGTAGTGTTTATGACGACACTTTTCAAAAATGTGAAAACGTACCTCGCACCAAAACAATTGCATCGCCCGATCAAAGTCAGAAGTGGCACGCTTCAAGCAAATTCTCCACTCGGTTTGAAAGCGCTGTGCAAAAAAATTGGCATGCGCCTCTGAGTCGTCCTCATTCATGTCGGAGATAATGGTAGCTTTGGAATTGTTATTGTCCACACATTCTTCTGTGTTGTTCTCCCGGCAATCATCACCATCTGCAATATTATCAATACCTTCTTCCTGTGCCATCATCGAATTAGTGCGACTACTGGCTCGTTGATGGTGTTGCTGTTGTTGGTGCCGTTCTTGTCGTTGAGTAATGAGAATGTTTTTGACAGCCGCGGCAAGTTCGGCGCCAGTGCCAGTCGTAATTGTCATCGCATTCGCATTGTTGTTCGACATTGTCAGTTCTGGAGGGGGCAAAAAAGTGCAACTGCCAGTATTCTCGTGCGTGTTTTCGTTGTCATTGTTGTCGAACAATGCACTCAATCCCGACCTAATACCGCTACCACCAGGATTATGATGCAGCAACGATGATGTCACCGAAGTTGTCGACAGCTGCAGCAGTGGGGGCGAAGAAATAATTTGCTGTTGTTGTTGTTGTTGTTGTTGATGGTGGTGGTCAGGTAGTAATTCAACGCAAGCCCTATGCTGTACGTCCTTGTATGGGACGACGTAAAGTCGTCTGCTAGGGTCGAGCTCGTTAGCGACGAAGTATTCGATGTGTTTTCCGAATTGGACCATGGTGATGGTGTCGGTGCGAAGTCGAAGCGTTCGTGCACGGCAACTTGGCAGTGGCAGGGGGGCAGGGGGTGGGCAAATTCTCACATCTCACAAAGGAGGCCCGCCAGTCGAGAGCTTGTCAAGACACACAACATTTAACATTTCGATTTTCTTTTTTCTTGTTCGCGAACAACATGATGTTACAATCGAGCGGGAGAGGGTATGTAGGGATGGGATACGTACGTTTACGATTTAGCACGAAGTAGTATCAAGTAGCAAGTGATTTTTTTCGATTTTTTACCGGCCGCGAAAACCAAGTTCAAGGTTTATAAGCAAAAACAGAATGGTCGGAATCTGTCGGTATGTTCTGCTTTGTGCTGTTGCGCGTTTGCTGTTGCTTGTGTTTGTTGGTTATTTGTCCTGTTGTTGTTTAAGCTGTCAGGGGTTCGACACCCTGACCGAGTGCGATTTTTTTGTACTAATCAGCTTCGCTGGCCTATACCAACCAGGCCTTCCGGAACCTGACCTGCTGGAATAGAAGTGCTGCGGGCTGCGTACCAACAAGCAGTGCGTCAGCAGCAAGTAGCAGCGAGCCGGTGTGTGTGGTGCGCGTGAGCTGGTGAGGTGCGCGAGGTGGGTGGTGGCGTCGAAGTCTGCGAGCTCCCACAGAGATAAAGATTGTAAGTAGAGGTAAGGAGTATCCTCCCCCTACATACCCTCTCCCGCCCAATTGTAACATCATGTTCGCGAACAACAAAAAAGTATCTCCAACATTTCTCTACTAACGGCACATAGTTGTTGTGGTGATGGACAGGCGAAGAGGCAAGCAACGGAAGAGAGAAAGCCCACCAGCTATCTACAGGCCGACTGCGCGCAGGACATTTTTCGAGATCTGTCCTGCGCGCAGGAAAACCAACACCCTCCCCATCCAGCCGCTGGCCATCCACCGCCCTCACACTCACCACGACTATGAGATACACTACACCACATCCATCGTAACGCAACGTCTCCTTCAAGCCTGCTCCCTCTCTATCCTTCTATTGCCCTGCCCCCATCTCCCACACCATCAATTTCTTCTCTTTGACATCATTGTAGTGGATCATGATTGGCCTCTTGAAGTCATTGCTGAAGTCACCTGTACGCAATCATGGTGTTGAAGCATCGTCATCCCCACACCGTCCTATTCCCAATCCAAAACGAAGGAACACCAACTCCACACCTGGAAGGCTATCTGAAAAAGGGTTGACCAACAAAGATGCTGTCCATAGGACGATGCCGTTCACTACTGACAGTGATGATAACATGCTGATTGAGCCACCTCAACCTCAGGTGCACTGTTCTACTATCCATGATCTCATTATTTTCCAACCACAGTCCGATTCCCCTCTCCCCTCATCTACTATCAATAGTAATGCACCTCCTCCATTTCCTCTTATTCCTACTCGAACGTTAAATAATCTTCGTACTCAAGATCAAGTCAACAGAAAGCGTATTAAATTATTGGATGGGTTGGAATTTCCTATTGATATGCCAATGGGTCCATTCCCAACTTTCCATGAACTATACAATGCAATCAACAAGTGGGCCAGAGATTACATTACCATCATAAAAAAAGACTCGACAAAGCCAGCCACAAAAGTCAGTGGTGTTAAAAAGCAGATTATGTGCAGTATGGGTGGACAGAGTCGTGCCATAGGTGTGGAGGACAGAGAACAGGACGAAGTTGGGAAGCGTGAGCGGCAACAGCCAAGTCACATAACTGGATGCCCTTGGTCTGTATGGACCGAAGAAATTGCTACAGGATGGGTAGTCATAATTCCTCCGAAAGCTACTATTAAATACGCTAGGGAAAATGGGGAGGGGGGAGTATGCCTATGGCATAATCATGACCTTGTACAGACACTTGAAGAAAGCATGGTGTTTTCTTCCAGGCGTGAAATACCAAATGAACTTGAAGACTTTGCCAATCATCTTGATGAAGCTGGTATAATGACAGCAGGCCAGATTTACCATGCACTAGTCAGAAAATGCAGGAGTGATCACATACCTCAGACCTTTACTCAGTCGGATATCAAGAACAAATACAGCACATCTCATCGTGAAGCAGTTCTCAATTGTTCGAATTTGCTTGAGCATCTGAAACAACGCCAATTACTGGACCAGGAGTTGGATTACGGTATACATCTGGATGGATGTTGTGGAAATCTTGAGCGTGTGTTTTTTGTTCTGAAAGAAGGAAAGAAAATTTGGCAGCAAATCAAAGGTGCAGTACTTTTGTATGACATGAAGCATGGGACAAATTGTTATGGATTGAAGCTTGGATGTTTTGTGAGTGTGGATGAAAGTGGAAAGACACGAGTACTTGCAGGTTCATTTGTAAGGTCCGAAGACGAAGAGAGTTTTACTTGGGTATTCACCCAATTTAAAGAGTCATTTCATGCCCCAGTGGTATTATTCACAGACTCTGATGCTGCCATGGCTGCTGCGACAAGAGCTTCTTGGCCAGATACGTGTCACTTACTCTGTACATTTCATTTGTGGAAAAATTTCTGGGAGCACATTCATCCATTGTTTTCTGGAGATAACAATGCCTGGAGGTCAGTCGCAGATTGTTGGTGGAGGCTGTGCAAGACCTCCGATGAATCAGTACGAGTATGCTTTGATATGAAGTTCAACACATTAGTACAACTCATTGCAACAACAGCAACCACCAGAGATGTGGACAAATTGAACAAGAAGCTAACATGGATGTCATCACTGTGCTCGCGGAAGGAGCAGTGGGCAGCATGTTATACCTGGAGATATCGGACATATGGGATTCACTCAACCCAATGAGCAGAGGCCGTCCATTCTGCTATTAACTTGTTCTGCTGTAAGAAAAGCACCATCTTAGATATTACAAAGGATCTTGAGCAAATGGCAGATGAGCACATCCTCAAAAATAGAATGGCGCGAGTGAGTAAAATGTTACGAGGGACAATTGGGCAAAAACCTATCATGCTCCCTGGGTTAGAGAGAACATCTTATACGTTGGGTTCATTTTCACGCATATTATTGAATGCACAAGTAGCACAAGTAATATGTTATGATGGTGCGTCATTAGATGATGATCTACATTTGCCCAACAACGAAAAGAGTTTTTGGGTGTCTCGTACTAATTTGGGAGAGATGACTGTACCAAAGATAAAAACGATGGAGTGCAACATTAAAGACTACGATGTGTTTAATAGTGGTGTTGATCATGGATTAACATCTGTTAATCATTTTTTACAATCAAACCGTCACAAGGCAAGTCTCAGAACATGTTCGTGTCAGTATCCACTGCTATGGGGCCTGACATGCCGTCACATGCTCCGTGTTATGTTTCATCTGTCTGGTAGTGAGGTCCTCCAAAGAGGTGATAGTTGGGATATATGCTTGGTAAGTTGAAAGATGTATTTTATACTATTTTATAGAGACTGAATTATGTCAGATAATTAACCAATTTACATGTTCTTGCTTCCTTCTATGTACTGAATCATGCAGACAAATGTTGTGGATCAATTCTGGAAAGAAAATAAACAGAGAACGAGGCCAGCATTGCCATTGAGCACTACAAACTCCATCACAAGTTCTGTTTCCATTAAGCAAACAGAAACAGTAGAACAGAGACGCGTCTCTATCATGTCCAGTTGCAATACATTAGCCGATCTTGCGTGCAGCACCAAAACAGCAACATCACTTGTTACTACGGAACTTGATGGTCTCATTGCTAGGGTTCAACAATTAATCAGTCAGGGAGGGAAACCCACCAAGAAGTGTGAAGTGAAATTGAATAATGAAGTCGATCAACAGTTGCCAATTAAAGAGTATGTTTCAAACCCACCTGTGAAACAAAAGCAGAGTCAGGTGCGCAAGCAACCACACGCAATTGGTGCACCAACAACTTCTTCTCACAAGTTGGCAGGTTACCACTCAAAAAGTGAGCGGAAGCTATCCGAAAAAGCACGAGATGCAAAAGCATTGGGTCGGTTGTGATGGAAGCTAAAGTGTTGATAGAATGTGAAAGGAAAGCATATTGAGTAATTTGTTATGTGATGATGCATTAGTGATTGTTCTTTGTTACCGTCTTTGAATAAGTAATACTGGTGAATTGTCACATGTTCACTACACAAGAGTCCATTGCAATCCTTGTGCCAAATAATCTCTTGCCCGCCATGTGAAATGAACTAGTATAATAAGCGAATATCACGCAATTAAGACGTTAAAAAGTGAAAATAAAATTTTGCAAGGGATTACCCCCTTACCTTAAATGGAACGCATTATCCCTTAGTGTTGGCATGGTTGTTCGGTGGGTGGATGGATGGATGGACAGATGAATGGGCATGGATGTTGCGGTGGAAGGGGGTATTTTCCCTCACCTGCTCTCTTCCATCTCTCCCCACTCCCCACTTCTCTCTTAAATCCAGTGATGCCATATTTCAATGGGTACTAACCGTCTCCTAAAGTAATGCACATCACTGGATTGAAAAAAGAGGAGTGGAGAGTGAGAGGTTGAAATGAGAAGTCATCAATTGCAGTGAATGGCGGAGCAGAACGGAGGTATCATCCCCAACTAATGCTGCTGATAAGCCAGCAGCGCAGTGAGAACTGTAGGCGGACTGCAGTTCTGTAACCTCCACCCACATGACAATGTCAATCCATTATCCAGTCCGCAACTTATGGATGGGTGAGTTGTGCGCGGAGGGCGGCGGCGGCAGCGGCAGAAAGTTGTCATCGTTGTCGGTGGCGGTGTCGTTGTTACCGTTTATTTGAAAACTCACCTCGTTGGCGGCGGCAGTAGGTAGTTTCGTTAGCCGATGGGCTTCCTTCTCTCGCTCGGCATGATGGGAGGGTGTTGGTTTTCCTGCGCGCAGGACAGATCTCGAAAAATGTCCTGCGCGCAGTCGGCCTGTAGATAGCTGGTGGGTAGAGAAAGGGGTGATGAGTGATGAGGACCCATCAGCTAAATGCAGGACTCCTGCGTGCAAACTAGATTACGAGAAAGCTGGTCTGCGCGCAAACTAGATCGGCCCCACGCACAGCACCGCATACACAACACCACACACACAATAGTACGACCCCACACCACCACGACCAAACCCAGAACGACAGCGACGCCAAAACCCACAACAACCAACCGACAACCATGACGAACACAATAACTACTGCCCTCGCCCACCAGGACAACATAGCAGTGCAGACAACCGCCAACACCAACATTGTCACCACAACCAAGACCAACAAACCAATGCTCCACCAGACCCATCACGCAACCATGAACGACAGAACTACAACATTCACAATGTTGGTCACAACAGAAACGACTCACTTAAGGCCTTAGGACTACACTCACAAGCGACTACTTCAGAAATAAAACACCGATTCAGGAGACTATCCCTCATCTACCACCCGGACAAATACACCGAAACACTAACAATATCTAAAGACCAAGCCACAGCACACTTCCAACTGATCAACAACGCATATGACTTCCTTCGCAACAACGACCACTCAATGCATTAGATCCTCATAGCTCACACTCGCGATCAAATCCATGACACCATCATCAAACCCGCGAAGCCTAGCAAACTTTGTCACAACCTCGCGAGCATCAGCCATTACCCTCTCCCTGAGCGCGGCCTCTTCGTCAATCACCACAGGACGAGAACCATCCAACGCTGACAAAAAGGAAGCAACCAACTCATCCCCCTCATCACCGAATCCCTCCAAACCCTCCCTACCACCAACGAACCATGAGTGAGAACCACTCAGACGGAACTGACCACGGATACCCTCCCCGTCCAACCCAACTCCAAAGGACACACCCATCAATCCCAAGAGATCCACCACCACTGGACTATCTGCTCCCAATCCACGGTAACGACGATCGTGGCAGAAACCCATCATGAAATTATGAACGAATATCTTCACCTGACAATCAACTCCACCAAAAGATCTCAACCTACCACCCGCAGACACCAACAAAACCAATGCACCCAACGCCAACATCTCGCTACTCATCGGAGCATGCACAGTACCACTACCCCACGAAGTCACATTATACTCATGGACCTCATAACCGACCTCCGCATCCATAGGACCATGCACATGATAAGATGACCCCACCACACTGTGCATCAACACCGCCAAGCCACAATCTGACCCGATTGCAGCATGCCACACATCGCACAACTTATGCTTCCCCTCCACAGCCAAACCAAGCTTCGATACCAACTTGGGATCGCTCCACTCAGAATGCTCCCAAGCAACCCGCACCAAGCTGCGAACACACCTGCCCAACGAAGTCAACCGACGAACCATTTTCTGAGCAAACACACGCACCGATGCATCCACCACACCCCTACATGTCTTCGTAAATGACCCCAGAGCACCGAAGCGAGCAAGCGCATATTCCCGCGGAAACACACCATCCCCGCCGCAAAGAAGTAGAAATCGCGCTAACGCCATCACCAACACCATCATCCTGCCCCCGGGGGCCACAGAGAACTCGTCGCAACCAGCGACACAACGAACTATCGTCTGTATCATCTCATCCACCATACCAACAACCACATCCATCGTCTGCGGAATCACTGCATCCAACATCAACACCTCCAGACAGAAGCGCCTCCACTCCTTCTTACTCATCTTGCAATTGCGACTGAACAAATAATCATCCACCACGTCCTCCCCACTACCTCCGCTAGCAGCCAGGATACTGGGATGGAAGGGATCCACAGTAACCAACTGCATATAAACAATATACGTTTGAAAATCATCCGCCCACCCAGTTAAATCCGTACAATGATACGCCGACATCCCATGCTGCCCCAACAACGAAGAGAACCTCGGAGCAGCACTATGCCGTGGACTGACAGTAAACGCAACAAACATTATGCAACCCCAATTCAGGAAAATACAAAGAGGGAATTATGACGCAAATCAGTACGCAACAAATAATATTATCATCGCACACTCACCATGAAAGACACAACTGACAACTAACCTTGACAACGACCGACCAACAAACCAATAGGGAAACCAAAGATTCCCCCAAAGACCCATTCAAATACTCTCATACCAACGACCTCAAAATTCAAAATTCATACCAGAAAACAATACGTACACCTTGCATATTCTGTTGCCTGTTTGTTATCACCTATGTATCCCCTATCCACTTTCTATGTAATACACCTGTCTACACTCCTGAATCTCTCTTACCCCGCTGTGGACCACTCAGCAGAGACATTATGATCATCCGACTCGACAGACGGACCATAGCACATTGTCACAGCAAAATTTGGAGGGCGGGCCGGCGCAAAGATTCCAGCTGGAACCGTACGATAACGACGTGTGGGCGACGCAGAGCTGGCGCTAGAAAATAGTATGGTAGTAGGAAGTAGTAAGGCCCATCCTTACAATGAATTTTTTTTTCCCCCTCATCGCCAAAACTCATTCCT
>JALLAX010000558.1:0-11015 GCA_036939555.1 Discostella stelligeroides
GGCGACGAGGTATGGACAGCAGATCTTGAAGTGCCGTCCTGGCTTCTTTGCCAAATTGGTTCCGGGTAAGTCCACATTGGATAATGTTCTATAGATTGTGGTTCCTCATCCTTCATCTTCATTAACAAACTCTATTGCCATCCATCATACCAGTGGTTGTGGACACCTTTGGTGAAGCGTATCCTGAAATAGTCAAAAATCAAGCAAATATTATCGCCATTGTTCAGGAGGAAGAACAGGCCTTTTCAACCATGCTCGATCGTGGCATAAAGTACTTCGACGAGGAGATTAAGAGTGAAGGCGGCACCTCATCTAAAGTCGTATCGGGCGACAAGGCCTTCTTTCTATACGATACTCTCGGATTTCCAATTGATTTAACTGAATTAATGGCCCAGGAAGCGGGCATGACCGTCGATATGAATGGGTTTGAGAATGCAATGGAAGAACAGAAGCAACGATCCCGCGAGGCGCGTTTGGCGGCAAGAGGTTTAGTTGGAAGTCGGTTGGAGCTAATAGCGGAACAGACGGCGTGGTTGGCTGGCAAGGGAATCGCCGTGACTGATGACTCATCCAAGTACGTTTGGGATGAAGATATGGATGCGACTGTCAAAGCAATTTTCACGTCCAATGGTTTTCTGAAGGATGGTGAACGAGCCTTGGAGGGAAGTACAGTGGGATTAGTATTGGATAAATCGTCGTTCTACGCCGAATCTGGAGGCCAGGAGGCAGACCTAGGCACCATTACGTTCGAGGACGGACAACTACTCGTAAACGACGTTCAAACCTACGGCGGATATATTCTACATACTGGTGTCGTCACAGAGGGATCCATCGCCGCTGGATCCAAGGTCAAATGTAAGGTGGACTACGCCCGCAGGAGAGATGTGGCACCCAATCATTCAATGACACACGTTCTCAATGCCGCCCTACGTGAAGTTCTTGGCGAGGGATGTGATCAACGTGGTAGTCAGTGCAATGATGAAAAACTACGGTTTGATTTCAGCCACAAGTCTGCCATGACTCCCGAGCAGCTTCGTGCTACAGAAGTTTATGTTAGAGATACCATAGGGAAATCTCTTCCCGTAACCATGGAAGTCATGCCATTGGCTGATGCCAAGGCAATTCCAGGCGTCCGGGCCATGTTTGGCGAGGTGTATCCCGATCCTGTTCGCGTTGTAAAGGTAGGCGAGGATTGCTCAGTAGAGTTTTGCGGTGGAACACACGTTTCGAACACGGCCGAGGCGGAAGCATTCGTCTTGGCGGAGGAAACATCGGTCGCAAAGGGTATTCGGCGGATCACTGCTCTAACTCGAAGTGCCGCAAAGAAGGCTATACTTGAAGGTGAGTAATTAGCGTCAATCAACTGATAATGTGTTCTCGACATATCCATTTTCCAATCGCATATTTTTGTTTTCAACAGGCACCAAATTTGAATCTAGAACTGCTATGCTCGAAGCCCTTCGTGCCGATGAAACACCAGATCTTGACAAACAAGCTGGTTCACTCCGCAAAGACTTGGACGCCGGAGAGCTATCTGCTGCCTTGAAGGCGGAGCTTCGTGCAAGAATCGAATCTGTACAAAAGGCAGGCATCGAGGCGAAGAAACGATTGCTTGCCAAGCGAGTGGATAAATGCTTGAACAATGTCAAGGTTGAAGTCGAACAGGCATTATTGGATGGGAAACGGGCATTAGTTCTTAATTTAGATATCGGTGCTGATTCCAAGGCATCACAAAAGGTCATTAAGGAAGTTCAAAAACTTGCGCCCAACATGGCGTTCATGGGTGTAAGCGAAGAAGAGGTAGGTAGTGGAGGCAAGGTGTTGTGCTTTGCTATTGTGCCGGATGCCTCGATAAGCGAGACGGGATTGAAAGCTAACGAATGGTTGAAGGACGTGCTGGATTCGGTAGGTGGAAGCGGTGGAGGGAAGCCCGGAAGTGCCATGGGAAGTTGCGACTGTTGCGACAACGTCGATGCCATTATTGCCAGGGCTGAAAGTTTTGCGAAATTTGCAGTAGCATAAAAATAATGGTGCTCGATAATGTTGTTAGTAAGAGAGTTAAATTCATGACTCAATGTCGTTAGTACTTCGTAACGTGTGTATTTAATCAAATCTATTAACACCTAATGCACAAATATAGGTTATTCTCTTCCGGACTAGTTTTCAATCATGTGGATTGATGTTTAACTTGATGCCGGTTCATTCTTCGTGATAGCAACTCGTTTGCCTGATCTCCCTCCTGCATATTTTTGTCATTGGCCAACTCAATGTCAATTAGAGTCACCTTGGATTCCTCAATATTCGTCGATAATGGAACAGGCCGCGGCTGCAACATTGCTGGTGAAGATATCGGAGAGGAGTCAATATTATCGACCAGGGACGAATTAATGTGCATTTTCCTTGCATTGACAGGTGTAGTGAGAAGGCGGAATGGCTGACCATCCGGCGTGACAATGGACACATGCGCACCTCCACTGACACCACCTCCCGAGCTGGTCTTGGCCTGTGGTGTCGTTGTAGCCTGCTGATGCAGCTGCTGACGTCCACCTCCTTCCTCCTCGTCATCACCACCGTTGTTGCTATCAATGCTCATCTTGCGCAATCCACCACCCTCTTCATTGGATGCATTTATTCCCCGGAGTTGTTCAATAGTCAACCTATACACATCCCCCTCTTGCCACATCAAAGATTCAATGCTGGCTAAGAAATGCTGTTGTGGTCCAATGACCATGCCAGGACGGCATATCCTCATGTACCCAATAACCTCGGCCGCCGTAAACTTGTAATGTTTCATGATGTACGCACCAATGCAGGTACCAGTACGGCCGAGCCCTGCCTTGCAATGGACTGCCACCGCTCCTCCTCCTTCTCTACTACTCTCTTCAATCCTTTCTCCTCCTCCGCTTTTACCTTCTTTTCCGATTTCCATTGCATCGTCCACCATTATTTGTTTCATGTCGTAGTCGTCTCCTTCTGCTTCATTACTACCACATTCCTCCTTCTCTTCCTCAAACTCCATCATCATCATCATATTATTATTATTATTATTACTATTCTCTCCTCGATTAATCACACGCTCCATATCCGCCACAACTGCAAACAATATATCCATCGTGGGACAACTTCCATCCATATAGTAATGCGTCACATGTTGAATCCCCGCATCGGTAAATTCTCTCTCGTCATAACATGATGCATTGTTTAATCGGATCACGAGTTGGACATTTCGTTTTTGGAAGTAGGGGATGTACTCGGCGGGAGTTAGATTGTAGTACATGCCCTCGGTATTGGTATTATCCGTGGAGGTGTTCTTTTTCGTAAGTGGTCCGGCAAAGGCCAGTATTTTGTTTTCGATAATCCAGTTGAGATCGCCGTTTTCCACTTGTTCAAAGTACTCGTATTCGTCAATGTCGAATAATGGTCGTGGAGTTGTAGTGATGGTGTTAGTGTCGTTATCCATAACGTCGGTGGATGCAGTGGGAGTAGTAGGAGTAGAAGCAGTTATGAATGTATTCCCAAACTCAAAAAAGCCAAATTGCCGTGCCTTCTGAAGCCCAGCCAAGCAATCGTATACTGTTAAATCGTACGTGCAAATGATGGGCGATGCATCATGATAGGGTGGAAGGGGATGTATGGGAACGAACGGACATTTGGTAGTGGATTGCGATGATGCGGATTTCCCAGCACGATCACCACTACTGTTCCTTCTACCTGTGAGGCGATGTGAAAAATGTCGTCGCGATTGATGTTGCTGCTGGGGTGGCAAGGATACATTGGAGAGTTTCATTACTATTTCTTCGTCTTCGGAATTGGCATGAGAGGCCATGGCAGAATTGGGCAAACTCGTGCGAATGCGATGTTGTCTCCACCACTTCCTCCTCCTCTTTCTACCTTCGTCATCTTCATCTTCATCTGCTTCTCCCTCTCCTTCTTCTTCTCTTTCTTCCGGATAGAATCCAAAATACGATTCCTCAAGCGTGCGTCCCAAGTACAGCATTTGATATGCACATATCAAATATGTGGCATTGGCCCGTTTTGTTCCCTCCGCACCACTGTAGTAGCAAATAATATGATCTTGATATGCCGGAGAGGATAACTTATTATTCAACATTTCACAAAACCGGTAAAGATGACCAAGGTTTAATGGACCAAAATCCAGAAAGAAGTTCCAATAGACTAATTCGTTGTCGATGGAGAAGTAATGGATGGGCTTCCTCTTCTCTTTGGTCTTTGCACTCTTTGATTGAAGCTGCTGCTTTGTCTTGCTGGGTTTGCTGCTAGTAATGATTGAGGTGGCGTCATCCTCCTCGATTTCCTCGGGAGGGAAGAATCGGAGTGGCGCATAATAAAGCCGCTGCGGCAGAATTTCGACGGCACCCCAAAGTCGATCCTCGGAATGATGATGGCTGCTGCATAATAATTCGCCATCGCCGCCACTGCTCATGACGACGCTGCATGTAGAAGTAGAACTGCCGCTACCGTTACCACCATCACTGGTCGTCATGATGCTGTACTATGTTGTTGTAGTTGTAGGGGTTGAGTGAATTTTATGCACCAGGCCACTAAAGTTTCATTATTTATTCACGGGGCAGCGTGTCTCATCATCCAAACGGAAATTCTCTGTGCAATTTTTGGTGTTCTTTTCTTTTCGTCATGGGGGTAAAAAAATGATGGATGGGGGTGTCGCCTGGTAGTGTCGCCATAATTTTTTCGTTAGTATCTACCTCTAGCATTTTTATCGTATTGCATGCCTTTTCTCTTTTCTCGCCTTCATTCTCTCACACACTCTTTCAATTTTTGCACGTGACACGTCCAATTTTGGTGGCAAGAAACGAGAAGAAACTTGAAGATTCGGAGAGAAAAGAGAAGGCCCGGATTAATGGGAACTAATATATTCAATTTGTTCAATTAGGAATCAGTATGAACAATCAAAATTTGAAAAAGAATTTAGGCAGGTCGACGACGGACGGACGGACCGAGACAAATATGACAAATCGTAATACGATAAGGTGTACCATACTTCGTACTTAATAGCTTATTATTTTCTATCTTCTGTGGATGAGTGTTTGCATCCGCATCCTGCATGCATCAGATGCTAGATATCAGATGATTGCATCCTCTCTCTCTAGAGAGAGAGCTTGCCTATTCCATTGCCGTTACACATAATCAGGAAGATTAAATCCAAGCAAAGGTATTCTCTTGAGCTCACCAATATCCTCACCACTAGATCATTCGTCCTGGTTGGAAAAGATAGATTTACATGATGGCCAGGGACGGACAATGGCCAGGTGAAATTTTGTAATACACTGACTGAAAAAGGTTGATGATTGATGATTTGACGAAATTCCTAGTTCTGATAGATTGACTGAAAAAAAAAATTTGATCGAGGGTTTACTCAGTACAACATTGCAGATCGATTGGACGAAATGAAAGTGGAGAGGTGGCTGTTCAACATCGAAAGCGTGTTGTATTCCTTCGATTGAGAGCAAAGATTTTCTTGAGAATTGTCGATCGATTGATTCCAGGTTGTCGGAGTATGAAAGCTTGTTAGAGGTCTCTTCGCAGTTGGAACTTGCTCTATGAAAAGCAGCAATAGGTTGATAACCGAATGAATTGCGGATCTTCTGCTGTAATTCCGCATGTCTTGTCGTTCTTGTTGAGTATGGTGCCTCTCTAGAATTGACTTAAAAGGAGTTAATTTACTTGTTAAAGAAATCAAAATGCTCATGCATAACATAAGCTTCTTCACCCTTTCACCCCTACTGAAAATCTCACTCTTGGGTCTCGTTTTACTCAGTCCACGGACCCACTACCTTTACCCGAACATCGATGGGGGCTTGGTTTTTACAGCTGCACGCCACTTCCAGCTTTGTAAATACACGAATGTCCAGGGATTTCCAACCTCGATCGGTCGACGAGCTCACATCGTCGACCGAAGCAACAGCAGTAGGATCCAAGCCCGGAACAGCAATTGTTTTAGGTTGAATAACAATTCGACGCTTGTCATTGGAATCTTTGAATGCATTGATGGTAAATTCGTCTTCATGTTCCTGAAGGAACACACGTGTGCTTATCCCTAGAGATGGAACAAAGACGGTGAATGTCTTCTCGCCAACGCTGAGACAAACACCCAATACAGATGAAATTGGATTCTTTTTTAGATAGAGTGACAAGAACACTCGATCGCTACGATCTTGAGCCTTCCTGGCATTCATTCGCATATCATTGCAATGGTCTGCCATCTCATGGATCTCCTTCTGCGCGGATGGGAAATTCTCGACAGCATCATCGAGCGTGGCTTGGAGTAATCGATGAACAATCACATCGGGATAACGGCGGATGGGTGACGTGAAGTGAGTGTAGTATGGAATATTCAATGCAAAGTGCTGCCACTCCTCTTCGTCAAGCTCTCCAGCGGCAATATACTCCGCGGGTCTCATGGGTGTAACGAGCGATTCCGTGATGCACTGCACAACAAGCTCATCATCACACTCTCTGCTCAGCCTCGACAATGATTCTTGCAGGGTCTTGGAATTGGTCGTGTCAATATCAAAGTTGTAACTCTCTTTGGACACTTCCACGACCTGTTGCATCCCCTTCTGAATCGGTGCACCATGATTGCGTAGCAATGCTCGTCCATGGGCGTGTGTGATTAGACGCTGTGCCACAAGATAATTGGCAAGTAACATGTACTCCTCAATGAGACGGTTCGAGTCTCGAATCGGGTACGGGGCACACAATTGGGGCGTTTCGCCATCTTCGTCAAGTTTAAATGCCAGCTTGATCCCATTGAGTGCTAATGCTCCATTCTCGAAACGCAACTTTCGACGTGCCATGGCGACCTTGTGCATAAGACGAACATCGGCGGCGACCTCATCGATGGTATGCCCTCCTGTAGGTTGTCGACTTTTTGGCCAGAATGCCTCATCCGCATGAACTTCGCCTTTGGCAACCTTGTCATCAATAATATTCTGAGCAGTGGCATAGTCAAGCCTTGCACATGATTTGATGACAGTTCGACCGTACCAAACGGAGTCTCCACTGCCATCGGTGTCTTTCAATGTTCCATCCATATTCATTGTCCAGACACAACTGAAGGCAAGTCTCTCTACATTTTCATTCAGGCTGCATGCAATTTCACAGAGTGGACGGGGCAGCATGGGAATGACGCCGTTGACCAAATAGACCGTCGTGGCTCTTCGTAGAGCCTCTTCATCGACAGCACTATTTTGTGGGATAAAGTGAGATACATCGGCAATATGAACTCCAATTTCAACTCGTCCATCAGGTAGACGAGTAATGTGGAGGGCATCATCCAAATCCTTGGCAGTCGTTGGATCGATAGTAAACACACGGTGATTCCGATAGTCCCGTCGACCACGACACATCTCCTCGGTGGGTTTCCAACCCATTTCATCCCCATTGAAAAATCGTCCCGACTTTACAGACTTCTCAACGTCATGTAAAACAGCGGGGGAGAACTCACCATGGTCGACGTTGTTCTCCACAAGCAATGCCTTGGTTTCATCGTGGACGTTGCAGGAACCACAAAGACGAGTGACATTGGTACATGGTGGCCACTTGTGCGTTTCTTGCCAACTGCCGTGGGTATATTCCGCACGGTACAAGGCAGTACTACTACTACTACTGCTACTGCCACCAGGGCTTGTTGGATTCACAGACGAATCGTCCTCGCCACCACCATTGAGAATGTCTTTCGTTCCCATTGGGCACGCAAACTGAGGGAGAGATTTATTACTTGGTGAAAGCAAATACATACTGGACGATGGTAAACGGGTTAGAGTCCCCACAATCGTGCGCTTGGGCAGTTGTTTCCATTGCGCTTCATCTTCACGAGTGAGTTCCGAGGATTGTTTCCCCGGAGAAGATTTGGGTGGAAGGATGGAGATGACTTTTCCACAACGTTGCGTCCCCGGCATGAACTCATCATCGTCTCCTCCTTTCTTCTTGGACTTTCGGCGTAGGTTGAGCACAGGATCCCATAATCTAATTTGGGCATCATCGTCGTGCCACATTTCCACATCGCTGTCATTATCATGCATATTATCTTCCACTTCCTTGTCATCTTCCTCTTCGTTCTGTCCCTCCTCGCCACCCCGAGCAGCAGCGCTCAATTCCAAATTCGACATGAAATCAGCAATTGTCATGTTGTCAGCATTGACAGCGCGCTTCTTCGTCTTTCTCTTCACACCCTCCCCACGTCCTTCATGATCTCCTTCCGTCAAGGGTACTAATTCCACAAAGACAAAGTCTCCATCCAATGCCCGATTCCTATCCTTCTCATCGGCAATCAATACATCCTGTCGTAATGTTCCACGGTCACATGTTACGAAGGCCGGTCCGTTCTTAGTGGGTAAGACACGTAGCTTGCCGCGTATAATGGTGGGATCATCCACGGAATAGCGATGGAAGCAGTCGGCAAGGGCCATGTGCGGTTGGTATTGCACCGTCTTGGTTCTAGAGGAATTGTGGTTGTTGTTGTTCCTCCTGTCGTGGTCACTACTACTTTCAACATTGTAGAGTTTTCTGCTGGCTACAGAAGCATTGTTGCTGCTGTTGGATGCATCTCCCCTGTTTTCATATTCGTCCCATTTAGGCTGATTTGTTGCATCACTGTTATTGTTGTTGTTGTTTCGTGAACGCAATGATCCTCTTCCTCCGCAATCACCTCCGTCCACTGCATTTGCATTGCTTCTACCGGCAGCTATACTATAAGAGCTACTTCTTGTGGATCGCATAGATGATTGTCTCCCCCGACCGCCGCCGCCGTCTCCACGATCTCCTCCGTGATTTCGACCACCACGGCCATTCTTCGCCGGTCCACCATAATATCCGCTAGCGCCGGCAGGATTTGGATCCTCGTTGGCGTTGGGATCGATCCGTTGTTTTGCTACGATGATTCTGATTCGCGCTTTGTTCTGACATCTTGATAATGATGATGATGCTCGATGAATGAATGATGCTGTTTTTGTAAAATAAATGTCCGTCAATCTCTAGAGAGTGGAATGAGATTCCGAGATAGTAAGTATTTTTTGATCTCGATCTCACTGCCGCTGGTTGCCATGGACCGTGGGGACAAAATAATCATCGACCTTGCTGCTGTTGTTGTTGTTGTTGTGTTTTTGTAGATGGATTTTGGATCATGTTCACAGCAAAATCCGTTCCCGCCGCCTCCACTGAAAGCAATGATTATTCATGCCCGACGGCGACGAGGACACTGTGGATTATGTTCGGCCTTGTGACGAATAAGAAGTAAATAATATCAATATAACAGCAGCGTCACATCGTCATCATGGCACCCGACCAAGACATCAGCGGAACAAAAAAAGTATTGAAAGTTAAATTGGATGTGGGGCTAGAAATAATTGAAAGAGAGAGGTTTGCTAAATGCCAAAATATCAAACATATTGAAATACCCTCGACTGTCAAGGATATTGGAGATAGGGCATTTGATGACTGCAGTCAGTTGGTAGATGTGAAGCTTTGTGAAGGGCTCGAAAAGATTGGGGATAATGCATTTGCTGGCTGCAATATCAAGAGTATCGAAATTCCCTCTACTGTCAAGGATATTGGGGATTATGCATTTGCTGACTGCATTCAGTTGGTAGAGGTGAAGCTTTGTGAAGGGCTCGAAAAGATTGGGGATTGCGCATTTCGCGACTGCAATATCAAGAGTATCGAAATTCCCTCGACTGTCAAGGATATTGGGGATTGTGCATTTGCTGACTGCGAACAGTTGGTAGATGTGAAGCTTTGTGAAGGGCTCGAAAAGATTGGGGATAATGCATTTGCTGGCTGCAATATCAAGAGTATCGAAATTCCCTCTACTGTCAAGGATATTGGGGATTGTGCATTTGCTGACTGCGAACAGTTGGTAGATGTGAAGCTTTGTGAAGGGCTCGAAAAGATTGGGGATAATGCATTTGCTGGCTGCAATATCAAGAGTATCGAAATTCCCTCTACGGTCAAGGCCATTGGAGATGGTGCATTTGATGACTGCAGTCAGTTGGCAGAGGTGAAACTTTGTGAAGGGCTCGAAAAGATTGGATGTAGCGCATTTCGTGACTGCAATATCAAGAGTATCGTAATTCCCTCGACTGTAAAAGTTATTGGAGATGGGACATTTTATTATTGCAAACAGTTGGTTGAGGCGGGGCTTCAAGAGGGGCTGACAACTATCGGAGGTTCTGCATTTGCTGACTGCACGTTACTTCAGCACATCCAGATTCCATCCACTGTGTCATTGATTCACTGGACTGCATTTGATAAATGCACCAAGTTGTCGATTGCATATTCAAATGAAATTCAAGAACTGGTGTCTCGAATGTCTCTGCACGACTGGTGGGATTCCACAAATTGTTCCAAAATGATCTACTGTTTCGCTCGGTACAGTGTTCCACGACGATTGGGTCAGATGAAAGTAGATAAATGGTGCGGAAATATTGAAAGCTTGCTGAAAGACATTCCTTTGTCTAAAAAGAAATGTCGGTTGATTGATTTCAAGTTGTCCTTATATGAGGATTTAACGGAGGTTGCAGTTTTGTTGGAGCTTACTCTCATGCAGCACCGAATGAATTGTGGTGCATCTGTAATAATTCCTCATGTTTTGCAGTTCCTGTTGAGTTCTGATGCGGAAGAAGATGCGATCGTTGATACTGCAAGCGATGATGAGTGGTAGGGCAGTGATGATGAAGATCTTGATGATGAAGATTAGGGGGGTTAGTAGAAGTAGTTGTAGTAGGAGGAGAAGGAGGATTTGTGGCATTGTTGATGAAGCGGACGCGAAGAGGATTCTGAGGAGAATGATGATGAAGATCTTGATGATGAAGATGAGGGGGATTAGTAGTAGTTGGAGGAGGAGGAGAAGGAGGAGTTTGCAAGATGTGAGCGCAAATTATAGTGTTGATGATTATGAGGTGCATTATTCCGAGGAGGATGTTTCTGAGGAGAGGGGTATTCAGGAGGACAAAGCATTCACTGACGACTGACGACGG
>JALLAX010000559.1:0-10529 GCA_036939555.1 Discostella stelligeroides
GTTGGTCAACTCGGAGTCGCCAAGGAGTGGCGATCCGAATCGACGCTTCCCCCCTGGATTGGCGCGGGCGAAGGTTAAGGGTGAGACGACCTCCATCACAATTTGATGAATGCCAAGGAATTTAGGAAGCAAGTGAGAGGGGATTGATTGAAATTGGAAGTGGGTGGGAATCTGTGGGAATGGTGTTATCGTATTTCTGTTGATGTGGTGCGTTGCGGGCCATCGCCATGCCATGCATGATTGAGCACGTCGTGTGCTTTTTCTTTTTTTCGCTTTCGTTTTTTGCTGCTTTTTCTCTCCTTTTCTACAGAGAGGGAAAAGAGAAAAGAGTAAAAAAGAGAAAAGAGAGCAAGTGAAAGTACTTAGAAACAGCGATCACAAGAACTTTCGCCAAAACAGGGCTCTTGACTCTTGACACTCGTACAGTATCTAATAGTACTTGAGCCAGAGACACCCAGCGAAAGCCACCTACAATGGTAATGCACATAATTTTTACTTTACTATCTACTTGTTATCGCAAGCAGCTCTCACTCGCACCCTCTGTGTCTCTACCTCGGACATTTCTGACTGAAAGCTGAAAATTGCACTCGAGTATGGTATGGTAGCTTCCTTTGTCAAACTCTCCCAAGAGGTCAACTCATCTCTAGAGCAAGGATCTACTACTTATCCGTCCTCCAAGAAAAATTGGGATACAGGTCGGGAGTCGGGATTGCTTAGTATACCTACTAGTTATATTATATTAGAGTAAAGTGAATCGATCAGTTGCTGTAATATCTCTGCCCATCATCCAACATTATGATGACCGATGCACAAAATAAAAGATTAGAGGAGGAAAGAAAATGGAAGGCGATCGTTCTCAACCAAATACTTGCATTGCGTCAATGAAGAGCCCCCATCTTTACTACTTCATTGTTTTAGTGCGCCAGGAACTCCCTGATAAAATAATTCACCTCTATTATGCATCATTAGCACTCCTCCTGGCTCTTCCTCACACATTGTCGGACCTTCTTTTTGAACCCCGCTCGATCATTCCTCCATTGTATGGCCGCATCCAAATTCGCTGGACTTTCATCATTTGGATCCGACAACATTGAAATGACCGACATGAGTATCTGCTCTACGCCGAGAATGGGCCTCCATCGTTCTTCAGCTGTCTCGTGCAAGTTGTGCGGATCTTCCCCCGGATCATGCAAGATGGAAATGCACACTTCTCCATTCTTGTAAATGTTTGGGTGCCACATTTCTGATTGGAATGTCATTGTGGGAGGCTTATTTGGAAAGTCCTTTGGAAAGACAAGGCGGGCTTTAAAGAAGCCACCTTCGAAGAGGGTGCCGTCAGGTCCCATTATTAGAATTTCCCAATCATGGACGTTGCTTTCGTCTGTGAGGCCCACGGAGACGAGATCGATTGGATTCTTCGCCAGCTCTGGGAGGAATAACGATGACAATATCACATCGGCAAAATATGAGAGAGAGTGTGATAGGGTGGTAAGTGGAAAGCGACAAATACAAGTGGGATTACAACGTTGAGTGTTAGTCAGTCCCAGACAAGGCCGGCAGGGCGGCAGTTGGCTCGACCAGTTACCTCTACTCACCATGAAGCTGCCTCTTGAGGAGCTCCGTCCCGTAATCAGCCATTGATTAACGATGTAACTGAAATGAAATAAAAGATGTTCTGAACGACGACTGCACAATGGACGGGTGGTGGCGGGGGTGGATGGTGGTTGGAGAAGACGAGAGGACAGAGGAGGAATTGAATTTGAAGAGAAGAGGTCGTCGTCCTTCCTTTTTTTCTGCTTTTGCTTTTTTGCTTGGACTTGGAGCAGTCATTTTTTTTCGTTGTCTCCTATTGTTTGTTACGGCGGACACCGTACTCGAAAGTCCGCGGAGGCGTAGTAGCGACATTTTGCGATTTTTGATGACACGAAGAAAGAAGTCCTTTTCATAACCATAACGAATAATGGATGGACGAGAGACTAGAGACGAGATTGATTGATTGATTCATGATGATGATGACCATTTAGATTTTACTCTAAAACTTAAAGGCTACCGAGTGATATTATTATCATCTCTCGCTCTTTCTCTCTCTCGCTATTCAACACCAACACACTCACACAAGTGCCTATCTTTCGGGCTGCGGCATGCGGTTGGAGAAAAGAGTTTGTTCCGGTTCGTATTCCAATTCCACTACCTCTGGTTCTGGCTCTAGCTCCAAAACGTAAAAAACGCACCCGCAAAAAATGCACCCGCGAGGATGAGGATGCTAATACCGCTGCTGCCATGTCAAGAAGTTGTTTTCAGACCTATCTTGACGACTTGAATTCCAGTTTCGCGCGCTGTCGATCGGCAAGCCTCCTTCTTCCCACAACTCCCAAAAATCGTGGAGCAAACGACGTCCTCTGCAAGTTGCGTCAGTGGAAATGGATATCTGATTCAGTTTTGATACGTCCATGGGTTGCGAAACCGTTGGCTTCGTCCAATATTCAGGATTGCCTGCCAACAGAAGACGAACTCTTGTTCTTGCAAAGAAAATATGCGCTCTCGTCTAAATTCTCTTTGTCATCTTCAACCTCATTGTCATGTTCGATGCGAGAACAGGCAATGCGTTACCACATTGAAGCCAAGAGCTTGATAGTTCCATTGACAGATGAAGGGACGGAATTTTTTTTACGGGTCCTCTTTGAGAACCCGATTGCACAACATCATGATTGTCAGGGCAACAATTATCCCTGTACCAACAAACCTCCGTTCTCATTTGAAGATCATAACGAGAAATTGACAATAATTCATAACTGGATAGTATCGAGTAGAATATTACTTGTGCACAATTGCGATGGACATCAAGTTTGTTCTTTATCCAAGGAAACTGATTCATTCCCTGAAACCCGACCAATATTGTCAAAAACCTCCACATCATCAACCGATTCCAATAATTCCAAGGTCTGCACCACCTTCACTTTCGTTGATCTATTCGCGGGTATTGGTGGATTCCGCATCGGTTTGGAAGAACTGGGTGGACGATGCGTCGGATCATGTGAGATTGATGCCTACGCTCGAGATACTTATCGACGGAACTTTCACAAACCTGGATATGATGAGTTTTATGTCAATGACATCTCTCGGTTGGACTTACCTCCTGACTATGCTGATGTTATTTGCGGTGGTTTCCCCTGTCAGAGTTTCTCGACANGTGAGATTGATGCCTATGCTCGAGATACTTATCGACGGAACTTTCACAAACCTGGATATGATGAGTTTTATGTCAATGACATCTCTCGGTTGGACTTACCTCCTGACTATGCTGATGTTATTTGCGGTGGTTTCCCCTGTCAGAGTTTCTCGACAATGGCAAGTTTTCCATCAAATAAAGTGAAAGCAAACGGCGAGGAGCTCTATGCCGACGCGAGTCAAGATAACAAGAAGTTGAATTCAAACAATCTCAGAGGAAGACAAGGAGGCCTGGATACACCAAACAAAGGTAAACTCTTCTTTCATCTTCCTCGAATCCTTCGAAAGTCGCGTCCGAAACTCTTCATTTTTGAAAATGTGAAAGGATTAATGAAGATTGACAACGGAGGTCATTTTCGAATGGTTCTTACATTACTGGAAGATTCGGGATACCATGTTGCCCATGGCATCATCGACACTTGTTGGTTCTTACCTCAGAGGAGAGAACGCATATATTTTGTTGGTATTCGGTTAGATCTGTTGCACAGCATTGGGTCTGAACATAAGTTGCGTTCATTACGGAGAGATATAATGGAGCAAGAGTGGAAGAATAAGTACCAAATCTACGGAAACGACATCATTAATTCAAGTACCATGGATAAATTTGACCGAGCGCTACTTCGCAGTGGTTGCCTTCCTCATCCAGTCCGGGACACACCTCACGCACTATTTCCTTCTTGCCTCGGCGACATTCTAGAGAGTTCTGAAACCGTAACTAATTATCACTCACATTGCTTCCTCACACCGATGCAGTGGCAGAATGTTTGTAAGCAAACATACCATCAATTCCATCCCGACGGAACAGGCCAGTTGCTTACAGAAGATGACGAATGTTGTCAAACGTTGGTAAGTTCATATCGACAAAGCTATTTAATACATTCCCAGTTCGTAGTGCCGCGTGAAAGCACTCACCTGCCGAGGGTGAAGGAGCGTCTAGTAAGAGATGCGATGGAGGTAAAGAAAAATTTGGATTTTCGAGAGATTGATCAAGATAAATCACTTGTTAGGGAATGCAAGGACCTTCCTCGTTTTTTCACTCCCCGAGAATGGTCAGTTTAGATATGTATCAATTCTTACTCTTGCCTGCTCTAAAGTACTGCTGATGTAATGCGTTTGTTCGCGTACTCGTTTATTTGGAAGTTGCCGCCTTCAAGGATTTCCCGAAGATTTTTCACTTCCTTTCAACATCGGCGGTAAAAATCAGAGGCATCTAATATCTCATTTTTACAGGCAGATTGGCAATGCTGCGTCTCCTCCTTGTGTTGCTGCTGTGGCCGAGGAAGTACTCTCAACTTTTGTACTTCGAAAGAATAATGACCAGGTAGAAAAGTCATCGTCATCATGTGTTGTCTTTGATATTGTTTTGAAGGCAAGCCCAAACAGAGAAAAGGTACTCTCGGCGATTGACAGAAAAGTTAGGTGTTCTTAACTAAGTTGTAATAATGCGACAATATTACGGCCGGGGGGAAACATGACTCTTCGCGGTTTTACGTGCTCATCTGTTGTCAAACTACTGAAGCCCCAAAACATTAGTGGTCTGTCAGGATCATCATCGTTTCCTTTTGATATCATTCGAAATTTCCAACCTAGATGCGCTGAACATATTGAACAGTGAGCAACTTGCCAACTGTAGCCAGGAAACCACGAGTCCCTTGTCTCTGGGCGACCGGTGCAAACAACGTTGCCGTCCACTTCTCTTAATGTCATCGTCTGATGAACTACACCATATTCATTCACGTAAGCTCCAGTCGTACCGTCCGACCCGCCAACAGAAAAGACATGCCTCATTTGAGATATCGCAGTCCCGCAATTCATGCAGCGTAGAATTGACTCCTTTCTTTTTGCCTCCATTTTCTTGAGAATGAATTTGAGCTGTTGTACAGTGGATGTCATTTCGAGCAAATCCAATCGACCATTGACAGACAAGGGCATGTTTGCAGCAACCCAATTTGCGAATGCCGATGGATCTACCACTTGAATCGCTGCTCTCCTGCAGGACTGATTTGAACCATTCAAGTCGCAGCACAATCCATTTGCTGAGGGAAGAATGTCTCGAAGACCTTGAAAATCATCCGTGATATGGATTAGATCACAAATTTTCTGACACAATCTCCATGGCCAGAGAGCACTGTATGCGATTGCAGGAATGCACGTGCGATGGGATACATTCAATATTGCAGCGCTGTAAATTCCTCCTCGTGAACCCGAATCTGTCTCAGAGAGCTCAACCATCGCATCACTGTCCACAAGGGGAGACCCCGATACTGGTGTTGCTATAGGGCATCGGGCATTGCCTGGCAGTTGCAACATCCATGACGGAGGTAGGGCCGCACTGACATCATGTACTTCCTCAATGACATACAGCGGAATTCGGTCTTGTATTTTATCCTTGACGGAGCTAACGAGCCTGCAGCGTTGTGTGCCGAGGAATGTAAGCACCAGCTCNCTACTCCACCATCTGTGTGGAGTAGGTAGCCCACAGGTACTAGTCTCTTCGTGAGTAAATACGACCGTAGCCAAAGTTCCTATTCTTCCGACCAATGGGTCACCTGGCGTTGAAGTTTTGTGCGTAGGATGAAAGAGTTCATCTTCGTCACTGTCACCATCGGAAGGAGGCGAGGTAGGTTGTTCCTGTGCTTGATTTTGTCTTTGCCTGCTCCCCTGGTCATCGTGTGTACTCCCACTTTCGACATCTTCAATTCTATTAGGGCGATCAGCCGAACGAGTTTCGATGCTTTCCGGCGCGCGCCTCCTTCTTGCATGCCTTCTCAGACTAGTTGCACCCAAGCGAATCAGGTTAACTTGCCAGCGGCCTGTTCGACCATGACCTTCAACTGGAGTACGCCTCGTGCGACGAGTACCAGTGGGACAACGCGGAAGTATCACTAATCGTACCTCTCCCATCCCTTCCATCGTCTTTTGATGAGCGCCGAACAATCCACGTGCATCATCAATCATGGCACCTAAATACGATACCCACTTTTGATCCCGCAACCTCAATGGAAGAACTGCACCAGGAAATAAAACAATTGCATCATCCATTTCGAATACTGCCAGTGTTGTGCGTTCAGCTGAATCAGGAATTTCTTCATGACACATTTTCGTGCAAGTGATGCTCGCGTGACAATTAAGACCACCAGCAGGTTCGGGAATATTGAACTGTAACGAGAAGGCATCATTATCGTTGTTTGTAGCGAATCCATTGGCGGTGACTTCACATTCTGCACTCTCATGTGTACCTACATCGTCATTCTTATCACCAATTCTATCACTCAGCCGTTGCCTATGCGTACCTAACCATTTTTCCGGGTATAGAGGTTGAGCTGTAGGGAGGTACGAATGATTCTTGGCGGGTTGCAGAGGACCAATAGTATTGTCAGGGACAATCTCATTTTCGAAGTCGCCATCGGAGTTTGATGGATGATCTCTTGAAGAATTATCGGATTCATTGTCATCCAGGTGAATGTATTCATAATGAACACCATCATCATCAATGTCAAATCCTTCATCAACATCACTCTCCCCGTCATCACTCCTATTGACATCGTTTTGATTCTCCACTCTGCCCTCAACATCATCGCTGTTATTTTCAGCTTCAGTTAAATCAGCATGCGGAGTTAATGATGATTGTCGTCGATAATCCCGGCGTCTGCTTTCCACCGAAACGATTCGAGATCCCTCGTTGATCAGCGAGCTTACGGAATTTTGCGCTCCAGGCAAAATCACTCCACTGTCGTCTGCATCGTGCAGCGGGTACTCTGACGCTTGACCTTGCTGCATTTTTTAGCCTAATTTTTATTGTTCGCCCCTTTTATTTCNAACGATTCGAGATCCCTCGTTGATCAGCGAGCTTACGGAATTTTGCTCTGCAGGCAAAATCACTCCTCTGTCGTCTGCATCGTGCAGCGGGTACTCTGACGCTTGACCTTGCTGCATTTTTTAGTCTAATTTTTATTGTTCGCCCCTTTTATTTCTATGTTTTTCTCGTACGAAGCAAGTGCTTTTATTGTTGGTACGATTCAAGAGCTCTAAAGCCATGGGCATGGTTTATGTTTAGCTGAAGAAGTAGTAAGAAGTGTGGAGTGTGGGAGTGCTTGGCTTGGGTTCGCGGTGTTCGAGTCTTTCGTAGTGGTGTCATGTTCATGTCGCTGTGGCAGATTATCGCCGTATTGTCACAAGACTCAAATAATCACTTCAATCCTTCTCAAAACTCATTAGGTAAGACTAAAGACTAGTACTCATTTGCACCCAAATGCATCTCATGCCAATGAATTTGGGAGGAAATAATTTATAAGAGCGCACATTCATTGATCGTGACGATCTCATGTTGAAAAATAAACAAGAAGAGGATGATAAGCGAGGAGTTTTCTCTCCTTGCGATATCGTCCAATAGCTCTATTTACACCTACATACAGTGAGCATCGTGTATGGCAACTACTCCCTTACAATTAACGCGCTTAGTAGGAAGGGCTAGGGGAGACGAGAGACTTCTCAAAAATTGGATTTTTACTATGAACTTAATAAAACACAATGAACCGAACAACTACTTCTTGGAGAACAAAAATAGCTTGAGAATCATCAGTGCTGGAAGAACAGCAAGCTTCATAGCACCATTGGCTTTCAAGATATCAGCAAATTCGTCGTCATTTAGATCTACTGTGGTCAACGGAGGCTGATCTCCCAGAACCTGTAGTGGGATAGAAATAAAAGATTAGATGCGAGGACAAGTCCATTGTTTTCCTCATATGAACTGCTGTTCTCAGTACTCACCGCACGGACATTTTCATTGCTCACAGCTTTCCGATGTCCCAATGCTGATCCCATTTCGCCACTATCAAGTTTGTCTCTCTTTTGCATCAAAAACCGATCGACCACGCCTTCGTAATCATTTTCTCCACCATCAGCATTTAAACACAACGTAGGCACAACATCATCTTTTTCCATCACCCATCTCACTGCCATCCATACTTCTCGTACGTCTTCGGTTTCAGGCAATGGATCCCCCTTCCTAATACCCTTTGAATTAGGATGGAAGCAGCCGATAGCTATCTCACGACACACCTGCTGTGAATGAACATCACGGATAACTAATCTCAACAGGATTCGCCCTCCAGATCGTCGCGAGCGAACTCCAAACTCCCGACTATTCAGACGCTTGTCGCCCTTGACTCTGTGGCGGGCGACATAGTACCATTTACTCCACTTGTGATTGATGCTATGAATTACTGGCGATGATGGTGGAAGGATCTCATCCCACTTCGAAGGAAAACGGACGTGGTTTCCGACGAGAGATCGCCAAAGAGGTCCAGCGTTGTGGGCGTGGGCGAGTGCATCATCGACTACTGCAGTTGAGTGTTTTAGTTGCTTATTTTCAAGGCTGACATTATTCTCATCTTCGGTAGGAACAAATTGTTTCTTCGGTTCTCCTCGTAGACTGTTGACCTCCGAAGAAGCAGCCGGAAAAACGTTACTAGTAACAATGCAGGACTTTTCAGCCTCTGGTGTGTCGGTATCAAGTTGGGCCTGTGCAATAACCTCCTTCTCTGACACAAAACTCTTGAACGCACTGTCGACATTGCTACCCGAAGCGAAACTAGTGCTTTGCAATATGCCGATCAAGTTATCAAGACGACGGCTTTCTGTTTCAAACTCAGAGGAGTCTTGACTTTCTGCACACGCTGGCGGGTATTGAGTAATTGTCGCAATGCGCCCACAGTTGCTCCGCGAAGGAGTTGATAAATTGCGAGTAGACATTGCCCCACCATCATCTGCACCCTGGTACCCTCTAGAAGAAATACCAACATCGCCACTGCCGCTATGCGCAGACTTCTTATTTTTGATAGCCTGCCACCTACCTCCCCTCTCTATAATTTCTTCGTTGAACTCCCTCTTGGCCTCATCCATAGCATGATCTGCTGAGAGCATGCTTCGCAACAACTGCTCTCGAACGAGTGCAGCTCCTCGGAATATGTTTGAATTATAATCATTTTTCGTTCGTGCAACGGAAGTAGACCGAGATCTAGATCTGCCACCGCGAGGTCCGCTACGGCTACAACTTCGGTGGTTACGACTTGTGCTACGATTGCGAGATGGAGTGATCGGCACACCGGTGTTAGCACGTCGTATTGCCGAGCCTGTGTTTGCGCATAGCGGATCGGGATTTGTAAACACTGTTGACGCTGGCGAAACGACTGCAGTTATATGATGTGAGCTTGATTGTGGCTTGGATGACCGCCGACGGTCCATGGCCACGGTAGGGGAGATCACATGTGTGTACTTTTTGTCGACTGCGACCTCAACATTCGAAGCTGGACAGGGAACGATTTTCTCCGATGGATTGTTCCACTCCCTTCGACGAACGAAATCTTTCGGAGAATATGGATTCAGATCAATTGATGATTGGAGGGTGCCATCTTCTTCATCGAGTTCATGATAAAGTATCTCGAACAGAGCATCACTCTTCGTGTTGTCATCGAACCCAAAACTGTCATCCAAACTTAACCTCTCATCTCTATCGTCCAAACGAAGCCGGATCTGTCGGTGATTATAGGATTCTCCATCGAGCGGGGTCTGAGCTTTTTGAATAGGTCCGACTTCAATCGTGGTGGGATAGTTGGGTTTAGGTTGTTGTTGCGACTTCCCGGGAGGGTTGCTCTGTGATTGCAACCGCATCTGTCGTCGCCGCCGACCATTCGCGAAAGGCTCATGATCATGCATGCGATAGTGGTGAAATGTTTCCACTGGGGAGGGTGCATTTTCCGTTTCTCGATGAGCTTGAATCCGATCAGCATTGCATGAAAACCAGGGAGAGGGCGACGGCTTCGAGAAGTAATGGGAGTTCGACTCGTAGGAGTTTGGTGAATGAGGACTTGTTCGCGGAAAGCTCATGTTGCCGATTCGTTGGTGCTGGGTTGCGACAGTGGCGAGGACCATCGTGTTAAATAGAATAAATAGTGACCGTTGGACTGAATGAAATTCGAACGCGATTGTGCAAGCATTAATTGCGAAGCCCCTCGCCGTCCCCCACCATCGTTGTTGTTATCAAGTCCGTACTTGTCATTGTCACCGTCCGAATCATGGAACGTGAAATCTTAAATCTTGGCTACCATACAAGAGATCACAAGTAAGACTCACTCAATCCGATTAAATCATTTTTTCATTGCGGAATTAGTACAAAAAAAGTGCTGATAATAGTACCAATTCCGACATCGGATTCTTGATTGAAACGTGGAGATCCCAGATCCCTCAGGAAGATCATGGATGGAGAACGTTTCAGCGACTATGTACGGTCCCTCTCGACG
>JALLAX010000560.1:0-11240 GCA_036939555.1 Discostella stelligeroides
GTGAAATGCCGTCGCACGCTGGCCCGGCGTGCTCCGATATTTAGTGCTTGTGCGCGCGTGTAAATTCCGCCGACTTGTGTTTCTAAGCCGACTCGACTTCTGGCTTACGTCAGGCACCCGATCCAGGCTTCACCACTGCAACCAATGCGTACGCTAGGGATGCTGAGATGGAAGACACCGAGTCACTAATGGAACAAGATACATCTCCGCCCAATTCCTGTCCACCACTTACTCATGTCACACCCAAAAGGTCAAGTTTTATCTCCAAACTACGGAATCCAACTCCGGCCACCAATTCGTCGACGATGATCCAGCTAACCGCCCTCTCTCCAACGTGAAACTCCATCCCGCCAGAGCAAAGAGCTATGCTCAAGTCAGTACTCCTACCCAAGCCCCGTCCTCGTCCACTAAACCGAAGAAACGAAACGTCCTCTTTTCACCAAACTAACCGGAAGTACGTATCCTTGGCAAAAACGCCCCAGATGACGCAACCATAACACCCAAAGCCACTCTGCCGCCGGTTGTAGAAAGGAAAAATCGGATGGTCTTTGAAATTTCCATTAAAATCGGTCCAAATGTTGCCCTGGTCCAGAATGAAGTTCGAGTGAAACTACTATCCATGCTCTCCTTCATCCAGAAATGGATTGACCCAGATGCTGCCTTTGCGCCAAAACAAAAAGACAGCACAGAACCTTACATCTCTGGCAAAGATTCATATCCTGAGGTCATATTCATTCTCAGCCAAACCTACTTCCACTTCAACAGCACGATGTGGTACAACAAATCAATGGCAAACGGGAAGATGGTCAGACTCTCTGCTGTTATCGGTCTAAACAAGGATCCTACCCTCATTGAGACTGCTAAGGCTGACCTTAATCAACTCGGTATTATCCTAATGACAAAACCCTTTCAAGAAGTTGACACAAGCTTGCGTCTCATCTTCCTCGGCGCCCCAAACGCCATCTCCAAACAGTACGCAAAGTCTGTTATGCTTAAGATTCTGGAGGAAACTGAGAAGGAAATAGCGGCTGAAGATCCAGACTATGTCTCTACTTTTCAACCTTATCAACTGCCGGACTTCGCCGTCATTTGCATGCAACCACAGGGCCTCCCGTTTGTTGCAAAGGAAAAAAATGAGAAGTACGAGCCCCCCGCGGGAGAACGTCGAGCAATCCACATAATGTGCCAAGCAACGGACTACGAACGGCTTGCCTGTCTCGTCTCGATTGCCAAGGGTCGAAACCGTTGGACACAGGCTTTTGGTATGTGCTACCCGACCGAAACCCCCAATACGTCCTCCTCTGATGAAGAACTAAACCATTACGTACGCATGGTCGAAAGTCACCAATCGATCGAAATGTGCTACGGCTCAATACCACTCACAGGACTTCTCCGCGCGGACGATGAGTTCTCCCTTGCTAAAGATGATGGCACGACTGCTCTCGTATCAATTAAAAAAATCATCTCCGTGATTGACCTTTTTGATGCAGATGCAGATTCCTTTGTCCCAGTATTTTTTTGCGTTGTACAACATGATGACAAAAGGTTTCATGCATATTATCCCGGTGGCAACCCTCTGCACAGAGCATTCATTACTGAATGGAAAAAATGCCCAGGCCCTCAAATCTACTATTTTTTGTTAAAACGCAAGTTCCTCCCAAAGGAGGTCTCAAGATTCATTCGAAAAACGTTCTCGGTCGCCCAACAGTCCTTGTGTGCCAAAGCCAAGTACAACAGACGAACACGCCTAGCATACGTCCCAACATCAAACGCCAACATGGACATTGTTGATGCAGTTATGGCTCCAAACAGCCATGTTGATCCCTTTCTGGGGTTATCTGACTCTCGTGTCAAAGCAATCCAATCCGAAACGTACTCAGGCCCCGCCCTAGGTGCACCTGATTATTTCGACTTTGATGAAGGCCAATCAATCACCACGTTAAAACACAAAAGCTCTAAGTATGCCATCAAACCATCGACACAACTGGACATTGACAAACGCAGCATCTACGAACCCGACGGTAGCACTATCGGCGATGCAATGGATGTCGACGACGAAAATCTCTGTGACGAAGATGACGAACCTCAGTTCGTCCAATTTGACCTTTCGGCAATCGAGACAAGCGCACCACGTGCCGCATCGCCACCCCATCATACTCAGATGCTCCCTTCCCAACAAAAGGAAAATCCGCAACGTGGGAAAGACGATGATGACATAGAAGTGGTTGCCGGTACGACGTTTGCAGTTGAATTGGAAAAACTTTCAAGCGACTACAAACATATGATCAGCATTATTGATGCACTATTGGAGGAAGTGCAAGCAATCGACCCTGTGAACGCCCAACGTCTACGGGAAAAACATGCAACGATCCCCGACGCGTTGCAAGAGAGTCTATCCATGGACGTCAACGGCTCCGTCGATGCGATGAACGAGTACCTGTCCACCATCAGACAAGCGATCATTCAAGCTGACGAGCAGGAAAACGCTGTCGCCATTATGGATACAGACGATGCGTTTGAAGAAGAGAGATTACTTCTCGAACAAGATGCAATGGAGACAGAAGATGTCACCACTGCAAAGCCCCATGGATGTGCCATAGCATCCGACTCACCCACAGGCCGTAAAGAGACGGACCACAAGGGCATTGAGTCGTCTACTGGCACCTCTCGGCTTGGGGTAAGCAAAAAATAGTCCACAGATCTCTGTCTCGTCCTCGACAACGGGGAGACAGACCAGCCCGTCTCAATGCTCTTTCTAGGACCAGAACCCGAGGGAAACACTCTAGCAGACGCGCCGCGGCTAATCGGGAGCTGAGAGCTGACTTCAATCGGTTTCAAGCTCAGTGTGACCGTCATCTTGGTACTGCAGATATCTCCAGAACGGAGTTTGCCCACTGGTCCTATGAAGCGGAAACATCAGGTTTCGATCGCACTGTTCTCAATGCAGAAGACGATGCACTTCAGGCACGTATAGAGCACTCCACCGTCCCAAGGATTGGTTTGCTTCCAGAACACAAACCCGACGGCGTTTGGAGAATTATGTATTGCCAATTGAATTGCATCCGTACTTCCCACGTCAACAATCCAAAAGCTACCGCTATCTGCGAACTCATCAAGGATCACAATGTCGATGGAGTTGCTCTTTGTGAAGTGGGCGTTGACTGGAGCTACGGGATTCGCCCACCTCAACTGAAAGACTATTTTGATCCACACATGGAACGCGAGGTAAAGAGTATGACTTCTCACAACGAATACGGACCCTGCGTCGCGCGAGCACAACGAGGTGGCACGGGGATCCTTCTGACACACACGATGCTCAAATATGCACGTTTTGTTGAACAAGACCCACGAAAGTTAGGTAGATGGACGTCATGGACCCTCTCACACAATCCTACTCATCGCACACGACTGGTCGTTGCGTACTGTCCAGGACGGAATCAACAACCCAAAACCCAAAGGACCAAAAACCGTGTTTCGCCAACAAATGAACTATATCTACCAGAACGCGCTTGAGACTACTCCATACGACCTTTTCTCTGCCAATCTTACTAATCATCTCAAACGCTGGCGCGCACAAGGAGACCAGATTATCCTAATTATGGATGCAAACGAGCATATCCTCCGCAGCCCTCTTGCATGCAGACTACATTCCGACGACATTGAACTGTCCGACATTAGTCATCATTTTTGGGAGACAGGGACAGAACCACATACATATATAGATGGCAGCCAGCCGATCGACGGTATTTTTACAACCCCCAATCTTGATGTCTCGAACTTTGTTGCTCTCTCCTTTCACGAATCAGTCGGCGATCACAGGACTCTGATCGTCGAAATTTTGACAGCGTCATTCATCGGTAAATACCAAGGCAATATAGTTCGTCCCACCTCCCGTCGCCTTACAATGCGACAACCGCGTTCAGTTGACGCATACAATGACGAGATAGACAGGCAATTCCGATGCCACAACATACCCACGAGAATTGAAAGTCTATGCAGGGAAGTACTGTCTTCTCCCAAACCTCTGCCACATGAAATTGAAAAAAAATGCTCAAATCTACATGTGCAAATCAACCAAATACGCCTACGAGCAGAACGCGGCTGTCGTAAGCTCCTCAAGCCAGCGCTCGAATTTAGCCCTCCGATCCAATTCTGGTACGACCGCGCACATGCCTACAAAGCTCTCATACACTTCAAAACAGGCAAAGGGAAGCGCATGGACCTAAGTCGCGTGATACGGTTAGCTCACCGCAAGAAGATTCCCAACCCTTGTACTCTCACAGTCGAACAATGTAGAGATGGGCTCGCAGCCTGCAAATTGCGACAGGCTCATCTCAGACGAATCGCGCCCAGTCTCAGACAACAGTTCACATGGGAATGCCTCATGGCAGCAGAAAAATCAGGCAACGCCGAGAGAGAGCGTGCAATCAAAGAGCGCATGCAAATTGAGAGAAGCAGGACATTATGGAAACAATTAAAGAAAGCAACTAAACCATCGTCTGGCCGCTCATGCTTAGAAGTACAAGTTCAAACAAGAAACAAGTGCTGGCATAATGTCGCATACAAACAAAAACGACATAGAACAGGCAATACAGTCAGAAGTCTGCAACCGGTTTCATCTCGGACACGAGGCCCCTATTGCCAACGGTCTTTTAGGACATGAACTGAGATACCTACACAATTTGGACATTGCCTACGCCATACTTAACGGCACATACATCGCTCCCAACTATATCGACGACGCAACCAAGATGATGCTATCAGAGATTGGTAAACTTGGCACATCAGTTCTGGATAGAAATAATCCAGACAAGATACAATTCATGGGTGACGACTTTATCACCTAATGGAGTCGGCTGAACAAGCGAACCTCCTCCTCACCCTCTGGAGTCCACATTGCACACTACAAGGCTTCCGCGAAACGAAAAGACCATGCCGATATTTTTGCCGCACAGACGAATCTGATCGTGGAAAGTGGCATCCATCCAAAATGTTGGGGCGTGGCACTTCAGGTGATGCTTGAAAAGGTAGCTGGGATATGCTTGGTCGACAAGCTACGCTCGATTCAACTGTACGAAGCGGACCTAAACTGGTTTATGAAGTTTATTTTCAATGACCTTGCGATGTCTCGACTGCAAGAGACTGGACTCCTACCAGAGGAACACTACAGTTAGAAAGGTAGCACATCAGAGGATGCGTGCCTTGAGAAATCTCTTACTCTTGATATTTCTTGTCAATCTTGCACACCCATGGCTCTAATATCGGTGGATGCTGCACAATGCTATGATCAAGTCAACCCCATTCTTATGTCCCTGATATGGCTTGCTCTCACCCAGAACCCGCATGCAGTCATAATACTTCTGCGAGTACTACAGGAAATGAAGATTTTCACGCGCACCAGCTACGGCGATTCACAGACTTTTTTTGGCGGAGACACCAATAATCCATTGTGTGGACTAGGTCAAGGTAGCAAGGCTGCCCCTGCATCCTGGCTTCAACTCAGCTCGATGATAGTGAATGCGTACAAAGCAGAGGGCAGAGCATCAGTGGTATGCGACCCCATTACAGGTAAACGGACCCAAGCAGTAGGTTGCCTGTTCGTGGATGATACGGATTTATATGCTATGAATCCACTAATCACACTTACGGTAGCCATAGTTGCATGTGCCCAATTGGGGGTTACCACATGGTCTACACTACTAGCATCCACGGGAGGCGCAATCAAAGCCCAAAAAAGCTTCTGGTACCTGATAACCTACAAGACGATAAACTGATCAACAAACACAAATTACATCTAACAAATGACGATGGATCCATGACTACACTATCACGTAAGAAGGTTCACAATGCGGAAAAAACCCTTGGTGTTTTTCACAGCCCAGACGGAAGTCACAGCGGCCACCTGAAATACCTATGCAAAAAATCTCATCTCTGGGTCAACCAAATGAAGAACGCTCATCTTCCGCCATCACTGATTATGATGTCCTATCAGCACCAACTCTGGCCAGGTCTCCGTTATGGTCTCGGGACCCTTACAAACTCAATCCAACAGGCCGAAGATTGCCTATCTCGTTTCGACTTCCAACTCCTTCCCCTCCTCGGTGTCAATCGCCACATTATGAAGGGATGGAGAACATTACACTATTCATTTGGGGGGATTGGACTATTCTCGCTCCCAACAGAGCAGCTGATATGTCGTCTCAACATGTTCCTCTCTCACTACAACGTGAACAACATTATCGGGGACAAGCTTACCTGCTCTATCCACTGGCTGCAACTTCAGATTGGCTGTGCAACCAACCCTCTCCTGCAAGACTTTGGTAAGTGGGGTCACCTTGCCACAACAAGCTGGGTCAGTCGTCTCTGGGAGTCGCTACACAAAAACCCATCAATCACAGTATTCTTCAAGTCAAGCACCCTAAACCTTCCGCGATTGCATGACCAGACGATTATGTCCTTCCTACAGAATCATCTCACTTCAGAACTACAGGTCCAACAGATAAACCGATGTCGTTGTTTTCTTCGTCTCCTTTTCCTCTCTGACATAACCCTCGCCGACGGCAAAACGATTGACGCATCCATGATTACCACTCATCCAAGCCCAAAACAATCACGGTACAACTTTCCTCCAGAGGCTCCCACCAAATCGGATTGGGTCAAATGGTCATTCATATGGAGAAAGGTACTCGGCAAAAACCTTCAACTTCCCACTCAGCTGGGGGTGTGGATTCATGAATCACATATTCAATGGAATTGGTGGTATGACCGCTCAAATGAACTACTCATTAAACACACACAGGATGCACCTCGCTTCTATTCCCTCATACGCAGCCACACTGTTGCTCGCCGGACCAAACAGTTCCAAGAGACAACAACTATGACCACAACGTCAACTGACATAGTTCCTATATCGTGCTCCCGACAGAAATCAGACAACAGGCGTGTTACCCTCACGTGCATCGGTCCTCAGCAACATATCTCCCAGAAACTACCACAAACATTCTGGGATGACCTACTCAACTTGGGCGGCGTCTGGATGTGGAACTCGATTTCATTTGACACGGACGACTCACTCGACTGGCTTGTACATGCCTACCATCAGGGGTCATTGCTGGGGTCACGGACGGGTCATACAATGAAAAGTTAGCACCGGATGTCAGTGGTGCAGGATGGATTGTGTGCGATCCCACGTCTTCACGTCGCTGGACATGCACGTTCTATGAAGTATCACAGTCTGCCACATCGTATAGAGCAGAACTACTGGGACTTTACTCCATTCACATTTTCCTTCTAACTCTCACTCGTCATTTCAAATTGCTATCTACCCATCACGCAAAAGTCCGATGCGACAACAAAAATGCCCTTCGACTCCTCCCAAAAAAATCAACGTATCAGAGCCACATCAAAGTGTGCGGATATTCTCCGTGCCTTCAAAACACTCCATCGTGACTCACCTCTCTTTATCCACTATGGACATGTGAAAGCCCACCTTGACAACCTACTTTCCTGGGAGGATTTAACGCTTGAACAACAACTGAATGTACACTGCAACCTTTTAGCAAAACGGGCAGTTGAGAAGGCTGTCAAACATTACTCTGACAGCATGGAAGATGACTGCGGGTTACAGCTCCTCCCGGGTGAAAACAGTGCCGTGATAGTGAGGGGTGAGAAACTCACGTCGGATCTTGCTCCGGATCTTTGTTACTCCATTGGCCTAGGTTCGGCACGGACATTCCTCCTCAACAAACGTGGATGGTCGGAACAACAATTTGAGGCAGTGGACTGGACACATCTAAACCTCTGTCTGAAAAGCAAATCGCCTGGTTATCGAATTTGGCTAACTAAACAACATTCTGATTTCTGTGCAACGGGTGTCCAGATGAAGCGCTGGTTCGGATCTTCTGACGATAAATGTCCTAGCTGCAAGATTCGGTCCGAAACAGCGGGCCACCTCTGTCGCTGTCCCAATGAGGAACGGACCATGCTCCTCCGCGACAATACTTCGGAACTTCAAGACTGGCTCAACAAGAACAACAATACTCACCATGAACTTGCATATCTGGTTCCCAAGTATATCCTATGCAGGGGTACGGTCAAATTTTGTGATCTTGGTCCTATGTCCCCCCAGATGATGGAAATTGCAACTCAACAGGATCTCATAGGTTGGAGGAACTTCTTGGAAGGACGCGTGAGCAAGAGCATCTACACTCTCCAACGAACTCATCTCCTCCTATCATCATCGCACTTGAAGGCCAGGAACTGGATGAAGCAGTTTATCTCCCGCATCCTACACATCACACACTCGCAATGGCTTTTTCGAAACTTCACGCTACATGATTCCTCTGCGGGATACCTTAAACTCAAAGAACGTTCCCTGGCTGCAGCAGAAATAGACTCCCTTATGTCGGCACCATCGTCGTCGGTTCCCGACGAATGTAAATTCCTCCTTGAATTTGACACAGAAAATCTACTTCGCTCTGATACGGATACCCAACACTATTGGATCGCTGCCATGAATGCAGCACTAGCAGCCAAGTCCAACGTAGTAGAAACCCAACCGTTTCTTTCCTCAACCACATCAACTCGGCGTACCTGGCACTCCCGGTGGAATGCATCCTCTGTTATTTTGGAACTTCGAAAGGACAAAAATTCATGCGTTATCCCAGCTGACTGGGTATGGACCGAATCTGCTATTACTAAGCCCAAGTCAAGATATCGCTGCCCCACCCATGGTTCCAGTCAACTCCACTACAAGTCGAACAAGAAACACAAACCAGATTGAAGACCCTTCCTACTTACTCATCTGTTAATGGCTTAGAAGGTGCCCATTATAAATCCTTGTTTCCGGCTACGTTACCGAAGAAGCATGTTTTGCTTGTCGCCTCGTCGCGACATCGCTGTCTGTTTCTAGTGCGGCGATAAAAGATCCTTGTGTCTTAGTCCATCTCTGTAGTGACTAAATTTAATATGTATTTATTTATTTATAATTACGTGGATGATACAGATGTGATTCATCTCGATATGACAAAAAGAGAGGACGTCTTGGAAGCAAGGGATCGGCTGCAAGACAGCGTCCTTTCATGGGGAAGACTGCTGATTGCAACCGGCGGCTCCCTCAAGCCAAGCAAGTGTTTTTATCACCTGATCTCCTTCTCTTGGAAGCCAGATGGGACATGGGTATATGAGGAGAACGAGGAGCGGGAGGACTTAGGAATTGAGATTCCTCTGCCCGACGGCACCTTTGCCCCGATTGAGCACTGCGGGGTCAATGTTGCTCATAAGACACTGGGGGTCATGACTTGCCCCTCAGAAAAACTCGGCTGCAATTACGGCGATGAAGGAGAAGGCAAAAGCGTGGATAGACAAGGCTACGTCGGCAAAGATGGCTAGTAGAAATGTGTCGTTCCTGACAGATAGACAATTCTGGCCAAAAGTGGGCTACAGCATAGGCCTAAACACTGCCCCCTATGCAGAATTGGCTGAGTGCTTGATGAAACAGTACTACGAGCTTGTGCCTCTTGGCGGAATAAGGCGCTCTGCCAACAGAATGGTGCGACAATTAGATGGAGGATTCTATGGCGTGGGCTGCTCTCATCCGGCGATTGAATGTTTAGCTTCGCAAACGACAAAATTACTGACACACTATGGCTGCACGACGGCGGTAGGAAGACTGTTACAAATTTCGATGAAGTTTTTTATCCTCGAACTGGGTATGGGGGAGCAACCATTTGCAGTGGACTTTGCATGGCATGGATCAAGGGTGACGGACTCCTAGCTGAAAAGTCTGTGGGAAAAGGTGGATTTATTTGGGATCACTCTCCAGGAAGGTAAGCTGAGACTGCGGCCACCGCGAGCAGGAGATGAGTGGCTTATGCCCATGTTTCAACGCCTTGGCTTTGATGAGGCTGAACTTCTGCGATTGAATTGGATACGGATTCACCAGCAAGCATTATATTACTCTGATGTAATGGACGCCAGAGGGACGGTGGTAGATAAAAGGTACCAAAGACGGAGGACTCCAACCCAAGTGTGGTCGAAGTACAACTTCCCCCTGCAGCAGCCGCCGGAAAAGGACTTTCGGTTATGGAACCGGGCGCTACTTCAACTTAGGCACGTAAGAGGAAATCAGCTGCTGGGCACTTATGTGGTGACGGGGCATAAGGTCTGGGAGTGGATATATGTGGAGGAGGAAAATAGACTCCTGCACTTGCATGCGGACGGCATGGATATCTATACTCCATTGGAGGTGCCGCGCTATGCTAATAGGCCGAATTGTTGGACAAGGTCGCAGGTGGATCCACCGATAGTGGATCGGGGAGAGATTTGCTCAGTCCAGTCGGTCACTCTTGGAGTGTGGAAAGTAAGTTCGAAGACACCGGCTTTCTGCCCTGCGCCACCACCTGGCACTTTAGATGAGGTCTTTCGGGAGTGGGGCTGCACGTGGCTCTGGGAGGATTTACAATGGAGAGGTGGATCGGACTGGATTGCGACAGCCATCGGTAACGGAACATGCATGGTGTGGTGGCGGATGGATCCTACATGCCGACACTCCGTACAGACCTGTGTGCCACTGCCTTCATCTTTGAATGTACCGCGGGGACAGGACGGCTGGTAGGGTCCTTTGCAGAGTTCTCTGACTCGTCAAATGCATACCGGGGTGAACTCCTAGGACTGATGGCAGCACACCTAGTGCTCCGAGGGATAAACACACTATACCCGGACTTGACAGGGAAGGTACTACTGTACTCGGATTGCCTGGGTGCCATTGACAAAGTGAAAGGGTTACCTCCACTTCGTATTCCAGCGAGATGTAAACATTCCGATATTCTGAAGAACATATTGGTGAACTGTTCCAATCTGACCTTTCAGATTGAGTTCGAGCATGTGGAAGCTCATCAAGATGAAAGAATTAACTTTAATTCCTTGTCCCTCCCCGCGAAACTTAACTGTACGGTAGATGCCAAGGCAAAGCAAAGACTGATGGAAGTAGAAGCAATTGGTCAGGTAGGGCGAAGAATGTTTCCGCTGGAACCAGTGGTGTGCTTCGTAGGAAAGAATAAGATGACAACAGACACTGGGAGTGCAATTAGGTTCTGGGGACAACGACGACTGGCGCGCGAGACTCTGGTAGATGGGAAAGTGCTGACAGGGACACAGTTTGATTTGATTGCCTGGGAGATGGTGTCGGTGGGGCTGCATAGCACGCCAAAGATGTTTCAGCTCTGGGCATGTAAGCAGGT
>JALLAX010000561.1:0-10476 GCA_036939555.1 Discostella stelligeroides
CGGCGTCGCCTGTCGCCGACATGTCGCCGACATGTCGGCGACATTTCCAGCTAAGGTCGTCGCTGTCGTCGCCGTCGCTGTTGTCTCCGTCGCTGTCGAGAGGAGAGGAGAGAGTTTCCGCCTTAGGCCGTTCCTTATGGTAGACATAGATTCGCATGTAGATGTATCTTTTGTAAATCTAGAAGTAGAAAAAAATAGTACCGTCCTTATGGTACTGATGATTTTAGACACTTTTAGACCACTGTAGACTGTAGTCGAGTCTAGTCGAGTGCATCGCCGACCGATAGCAATAAAGTCTGGGGAGCCACAATTATTAGTCTTCTGACAGTCACGTCGTGAATACGCTTTATTCATCGTTCATTCCTCTCGTCGCTCGTTGCGACGAGTTCGAATTTCAATCGGAGGGCGGTGACAACAATTGATGGACAGCAGCTTCAACGATGACATCGGCGGCAGGTAAAATTCATGTTTCAATTCCCACTATTTCACTGTCAGACTGTTTCACACCCGATGGTGATATTGATCCTGAGAAATTTATCCAGCGGCATCAGATTATGACGCAGATTGAGTCAGCATCCGAGGATGATGACAGCTGCAACACTACATTGAAGAAATTGCAATTACCTAATTCATCTCATCTTCCAACTGGCACGTCATTTGTCGATTGCTTTGATTCAAACGGTGATGTGATAGTGGAATATTTTGCTCAACGTCGTCAATGGCAAATTTTGGAAACGTTGTTGCTGGAAGGCGATCAAGATTATCAATTGCAATCCCCCAAAAAACGTGCTAAAAAGGCCCCAATTCTTGCCCGGTGGTCGGAAAATGGTGACTTAGAAGAGATACCCCCCACCAAGTCAATGTGGTACATTCTGTACGTTTCAGCTCCAAATGTCAACAGCAAGAGATTTCAAACCAAATTTCGACGCCGATTCCGCATGCCATTCAGTGCATTTGTTGACTTCATTCGATACATTGACGATGGTGACTTCTTTCCTCGTTGGAAGGGGAAAAGTGCTGTGGGTAAGCAATCGTCACCAATTGAGCTTATGGTTCTAGGATCATTACGTTATCTTGGGAGAGGATGGACATTTGATGACATGGAGGAAGCAACTGCTGTTAGTGAAGAGACGCACCGCTGCTTCTTCCATCAGTTCATCAAATTCGGAAGTACAACTTTATTTGAAAAGCACGTAATCACTTCAAACATGTCTCAAGAAATCACGACCCACATGACTGAATTCACAATGGCAGGGTTGCCCGGAGCATGTTCATCTTCTGATGCAACATCAATTGTTCACGAAATGTGTTCGCATCGTCTGCAGCGTCACCATAAAGGCTTCAAATCGAAGCATCCAACAAGGACGTACAATCTAACTGTCAATCATCGCCGGCAGATTCTTGGCACAACCTCGGGTCATCCAGGATCCTTCAATGACAAAACCGTTGTTCTCTATGACAATTTTATCACTGACATCAAGTCCGGTAAGAAATTTGATGATCATATTTTTGAGTTGTTGGAGAAACACAGTGGACAAATTGTTCCTGTAAAATATCGTGGAGTTTGGGTTGTTGTTGACAACGGATATCACAATTGGAGTATTACAGTCCCTCCGTATTCGAATTCCTGTCGTTACGATGAAATTTGTTGGAGTGAGTGGATGGAGTCGATGCGCAAAGATGTGGAGTGCACATTTGGTATATTAAAGGGACGCTGGAGGATACTGAAAGTAGGCATCCGACTACACGACATATCATCGGTGGACATGGTTTGGCAGACTTGCTGCGCACTTCACAATATGCTACTCGACATTGATGGGCTTAATAACAAACCGTGGGATGGTGTTAATATGCAAACAAGCGATTATTCCGGAAGTTTTGGATGCCTTGACTATGACAATATGCCTTTTGCTGTTCAACGATTATATTCGCCTGGGGAAATAAGGGCATACAACACTTCATTGATGTCGGTGCAACCATGTCCAATTCGAGATGATGACGATGACGAAAAATTTTGTGATGGCGAAAAAAAGAGTGACAATAGTTCTGACAGTATTCGTGTTGTTCGTAATCTATCACTTGAATGTTTTCGTGCGCGATTGGTCGAACACTTCGATATAAAATTCAAAGCAGGTGAGGTGCACTGGCCGTGTTCGAGGGGGGAAATTCATTCGTCGCAATTCTTGTCAAGACAAAGAACGTAACTACACATCATAATAATGGTACTAAGAAATTATATTGACACAAAACTTCATTATCATGAATTTTACTTTGACCCCCCAGAAACGGATTTATTCTGCAACTGCAACAATTGTTTCTCCACTTCCTCAATTTCCTCAATGACTGCCTCAGCAGATGCCATTGCCGCCTCAGCCTTTTCCATCTGACCCGACTGGGTATACGCATCAAACATCCTCAGCCGTGCATCCCGAGTGCCACTTTTAGAACGAAGAATAATATTTAGCCGTACTATCTCCGCTTCAAACTGTTGATTTGATAGCTGAGACTCACGTTGCGCAGAGCGGACCAAGAACTTCCTATTAGCCGAGCCCACGCCACGGGCATCCCTACCATCGACATCACTGCTGCTAAAATTGTGGAATTCATGATCCCTTGACTTATTTTTCTCTTTGGCTAAACTCTTCCGAAAAGCCTTCCTTCCACCCTTTCCACTATCGAGAAGAAGGCTAGTTGAGAATAGATCCAATCGGTACTTCATTGGTTCCGACATTGGACCACGGGTCTTGAAAAGAACCCATCCCTTTGGTAAAAAATCAGCTGGAGGATCAGCATCCTCTTCTTCAATTTTATCATCGTCACCATCACAGCTGAACGATGAAATGAGAAGTGCATCTTCGTCACCCCCAACTTTGTCTGGAAATACCTTTCGAGGTATCATTTTTCCTACTGTTATGTCATCGTCAATAACTCCATCAATAGCTCCATCGCTCACTTCAGCCAATCCACAGTTATCCATTTTGTTGCTCTTGTCATCACCACCCCCAACAATATCATTTTTGTTATTAGTATTGTCGTATTCACCAACAGGTGTGCTATCATCCGCTCCAGAAGGCCCATAATATTTTTTCCAATTAAACAACCTCTTTAACATCCATTGATCAAAATCATCTTCTGATCGACCAGAAGGAAAGCTGTATTCTCCTCCAGGAGCACGTTCAAGAACATGCTCCTTAATTGCTTCAGGTAACAGAGCAGCAATTTTTTTGGCACCAGCAATAGCTTCCTTCGCCTTCGCAATAATTGTAAGACCAGTCAAATATTGTGGCTTGGTCGCATATGTCCTCCAGATGAGGTCTTCCGATATGTTGTCCCCTGCTACCAACACCTTCCCTGGTTGCTGGTGTAGCCGTTCCAATAACACAATTTGAGGGCCAAATTTTGTTTGCTCATTCATCCAAATATTGCCATAAACTTCCATTCCTTTCATGAATTTAGCAGCCTGACCCATCACTTCCTTATCATTATCACCATGGTATATTTTATCACATGCGGATGCCTGCTGTGGAACTTTCATGCTCTGCTGGCCAATCATCAGAAATGTTTCGGCGCATATGACGCTCCGCAGCTCGTTTATGATGCTGAAATTAAATTTTGCCTCAGCGCGTGGCTTCTTTCCCGATGACGATGTCGTTGTTGCCATGGTTCACAACTGTTCAAAATGATCGAACATCAAAGGGTGGAGGAGAATGCTTTGGGATGGAGATAATATTATTTCGATGTCGATGAGGGCAATGATGGAGATCGACATACAAACCAAGTGGCATCAACAAATGATTTGCCCTTCCTTATGGTAAAAATTTTCACTTGTAACGCAGATCAATCTATGATTCAAGTCTTCGACTGGACCTCGGTTCTTCTCGACTCGCCTGCTCACACTGGTGGATGCTTTCCCTGCTCCCGTCCTCGCTTCACTCTAAACGTGTTAGGTAGTGCCAAAACTGCTCTGGGTTAGTATCACCGATGCAACCCAGCTCCCCCTTTGCCCTTTTTGGCAAAAGCCCTCCCACCGGTCACTGCGAGACCATCAAAGGGGGAGAAGGTTGGTCGCCGCAACACCCCACCATCCCCCGGTCGGCATCCGGACATGCGCATCAAATGGGCGGGTGCCCACCGGGGGAAAACACCGACCACCGTGCATTAGTACCCCGTCGCCCTTTCTCAGTCCGCCTATCGCCGACGTCATTCCAAGCTCCGTCTGTACCCCCGCCTTGATGGCCCCCGTATCCCGTCAATGACAGTCTCCCACTCTGTCTAGAGTCCCGTAACCCCAATGTTGTCTTCCACCAGCTCATCCATCTCAAAAATCAGGTCATTGATCTCGTGGAAAGCGTTGCCCGCGATGTTAACAAAGTTAAATTTTCTCTTCATGTCTCCCGACATCCCCGCCGCATAGCATGCTAGCTCCTCCCGTATGTATTCCTTGAATGTTGCACCACGCCACCGCCCCATTTTTTGTATTTGCGTGTCAGAGTACCCCGATAGTGCCAGTGCATTTGCCCCCCCACTCCGCAAGGAATGCGTATTGATGCGTTCGATTGGGATCCCTTTCGTCGCTGGGTACTCCAAAGCTGTTGCCCCTTGCTTCAGCGCCATGCTCATATTCTCCGCTGTTACATCAAAACGTAGTCCGTCCTCCCAATATGCTGACAGATGTGTCTTTGCCGTCGCATTATGGTTCCGCAAATGCCGATACCGTCGCCCCAACGCCCGCACTGGACAGTTGAATACTTCCCCATTATGCTCCTGGTAAACACATACTCCTTTCCACCCATTCTTTTGGTTGTCCAATTTTAGTGTTGCCCCATCTGCTGTCATAATGATGTGTTCGGGTGCATCCCTTGGAAGGCACCGTAGTTTGCCCTGTGCGTTCTTCTTGAAGAAAGTGATGTCTTCTTTTTTGAATTGCACCGTTTGCTTTGTTTCGTTACGTGTTCCTTTTATCGTATACTCCCCCACTCGTAACAAATAATAGAATGCAATAAGCGCTAAATCCCCCACTGCCCGATCCAATTCGGTCGCCGCCACCTGTCGCCCTACTCCCGCTAGAAACTCCGGTACATCCGCTTCGACCGGCAGCATCTTCTTGGTAGGCGGATCCACTTTTCTCCATCCATCGTACATCTGTTGCAATCGTGGTATTATTTTGTCAGACCCATTTATTTTTGTTGGATTCCGCTCACAGGCCAACGCGATCTCCTGGCCAACGGCCGTGAGTGCGCTACAGACTGTGCTAGCCTGGACGCGGCGTCCCCGACCGTAGCAGCCCTGTCGCACCCTCGCCGCGAATCCGCTGAGGAGTCGGACCCGGTGAGAGTACCGGACCCCCTGAAGGTAAGGGTCCATTCCCACAGGTTGGACATAGGTCGTCCAGTTTTCCCAATGTGTGTGCCTATTTTTGGTAGTCGCCGCCACTCTTCCAGCGTAGTAGGCTTCATCCGCAATACGGAAATCACCCTCGTAGCGAGCTCTGAGTTGAGCCGGAAGACGGTCCAAGATTCCTGTCCCGGTAATGGAAAAGACGAATTGAACAAAGTTAGTAATTCCTGGTCAGTGCGACAATGCCACTCTGGAATGCTTCCGAACGATCGGGACGGGATATCAGTCATGCTGTTTTGTTTTCCGGGGATATGAATGGGGGTCAATGGGCACACGTGGTGTTTGTGTAGTCGTAATGCCAAAGCCCGTATTAATTGTGCTGCTACCCTTGAATGTCTCGATGCCAACCTCTTAACCCAGCTGACCGTAGGATCATTGTCGCTAAATAATGCCACCCTTTTCTTTTCCATCGGACCGCACACCTCCTCGATCACTAGCCACAGCATCAATAGCCCCGCCATTTCCAAGTCAGAGTTCGTGATTCGCCCCCCCTTGTTCGTTTCTGACACCAGATCGGCCTTGACATCCTCGGGCCATTCGTATCGGAAGACCGTTGGTGGGCATGCTTCCCGCTCCCCAAGTATCACCCCTCCTACCCCATGACCAGATGCGTCCTTGACCCCGATGACGTCCGGCCATCCTGTTACCAGCTCCTTGCAGTGGGTTGGCCTTGTTGTAGACTCCCGAAGGAGTGTTCGCGCTCCCTCTATGGCTTCTAAAAGCGCTTTGTTTCGGTGGAGGTAGACAATTGGTGGTCTTTTTCGAAGTACCCAATTGCATGGGCTGAGCAATCCCTTCCCTGCTGGCAGTACCGTGAATGCATGTCGCAACTTGGCCGTAACCGATTCAAATTCCCCCAGTGCTATTCCGGCTCCCGCTCGTTTTGCTGACCGTATCCAGCCTTTTAATATTGTTAATAGCGTTGCCCTCTTTTCCTCTTCCAACCATATTGTTTTTTCCACGCCGTCGAAGTCAAAACCCAGCACGCATTTCCTCGTTGAAAACACCCCGTCTCCTTTGGTGAGTTTCTTCGCTGAAATTGGGTCTCGCTCCTCCTCGGCATCTGGCGGAAATACGTCATGTATGCCATGCATGACCGCCGATGCAACATGGTTCAATTGCTCCTCCGATGGTGCCATCACAAACGAAATGAAGTCATCGACATAGACCTCAATGAGATATTGCATTGTTCCCCTCGTGTCCACCCCCCCACTCTCCCTGTTCACATCCACTGTCTTGTCCAAGAATTTGTGCCGTGGCAATGCCCCTATTTTTGTTTCGCAATACTCCACCGCCACATCCCTTGCTGTCTCCGATGCTGCACAAAAATATGGAGGTGATTCGATCCATCCCATCTGGAGGGATGTCGGGACCACCAGTCGTACCGGTTTACCTTCCCCTTCCGGCAGCACGTAGGCAAAGTTCCACTCCTCACCGGTCTGGCAATCAAGCCTCCAGAAACCGTCCTTGATGTCCCACTTCGCCATAAACACTTTTGCATCTTCGCTCACCTCTGCAAATGCGTGAATAAGTCGCTTGAGGACGTGACCTAATTGGTCGCAGGCTCCCTTTGGTGCCGACTTCGTGGTTGTATCATTAACCGCTGGAATAAGTCCTCCATCCTCTAACCGCAGGCGGAAGGATAAGTCCAAAATTGATCGATATGGTTTTGATTTATGCGGTATTGCTGCGACTGGTGATATTTTTAACTGCGGTGGTGGGTTGTGCTTTATCTTATCCCACTCCACTAACCGCGCTTGCCCCAATCGTACTTTCTCCTCTACCTCCTCCTTGAAATGTGCCAGCGCCTCCGGTGTCAGAGCTGATTGATGTGGCCCTCGGTCGATGGCCGCCTGAATTTGTTCCCTCGACCACTCCCCGCCTGTGTATGCAGGACATCCATATGTTGCCCATTCTGTTAGTAGTGCTGCCGCTGGATGGTGCAGCGCTCGTCCTCGGGGGTACATCTGCTTTCCACCCGTGTCGCACGCCTCCCGCTTCTCCCACTCCTCCTCACTTATAAATATCTCTCCCTGATGTTGGAGCCATTGCTTGTATTCCTTCTGTTCCCCCAGCAAATGAGTTCGATGCCGTTTGTTCTGACGGCGTAGCTTGTCGGTGGTCAGCCCCGTCACCCTTTCTCCAGTTGCCTCTAGCCTTGGTGGCTCCAGCAAGGTCACGTGGGTATCCTCCTCGCCCCTTCTCCCATCTTCTCTCCCCTCGTCCTCCTCATGACTGATATCCATCTCGCTGTCTGTCCCCTCCCCTGATGCCATTAACTTACCTTGTCCATCGTCCAATAATAGGGGGGGTAATTTCGTAGTCCCCCCCACCCCTTCCCCCACCTGTATTCCCGCAATCCCATTGTCAATTTCCTCTTCCTCCTCCACACTTTTCCCCGGTCTTTCCTGATCCGGTAGAAAACCCACTAGCGCCTTACTTCGTACCCGCACTGGTTTATATTTCAATATCTCCTCCCCCCCGGTCCCCTGGCCCCCCGCTATGATTTTTCTGGGGCGCTTGGCCGCGTGTTGTCAGTGCTGTTGGTCGTCCCATTTTAGTTTTTTGGTTGGTGATCCCTCGCCCCCTCCTCCCTCTTTTTCCCTGTACCTCCTGACACAGTCGTCAACTCCCGGTTGTAGCATGTTCACCACCGCCTCAGCAAAGCTGTCTGTCATCAATTCCCTCGCCACGTGCCCCCCACGGTGCTTGAACTTGCAGTGGTAGAAAGTGCACTTTCCTAGCACCCATGCCCAGCATACTGGCCTTGGTTCTCCATTGTCTCCCGTTGGTAGCATCGGTAGGTCAACTAGACGTTTATTTGCCCCTGTTAGAATATCCCCCAATGCAACCCGTGTGTTGCCCTTCGCTGCCAAGTACGGGGCCATCATGGCAATAATCTTAGGATGTCGTACGTCATTGTCGCCTCCACCGGTACTCTTTCCACTGTGCTGCCCCCCTCCACCATTTCGTCCCCGAGCACCCCCCGACCCCGTTGGTGTCCCCACCCCTTGTCCTCCTCCGGATCCTCCCCCACCTTGGCCTTTACCGCCCCCCCCTTGTTTCGCCTGCACTTGATGCGTCAATGGTCCCTCCGTACGCACCAGCCATTCTCTTGGGTAGTTTGGCCGCCGAATTGGGATGGCATATTCCACCTCGTACGTTATTCGGCTCAAATTTGACGTTGGCCACCTCGGCCGTGGGATCGTTCCATCAAAGTGCCCCTCCACCATCACCGTGTCAAAGAAGGCTCGAGCATCATCAATAATTGCCCATGTAATTCTCCGACATACATCCACATCGAATTCGTGCCGAATGTACGCCACCTTTTTTAGTAACAGCGTATCTCTCACCTCCATTAAACCCTGATAATGGTCGCATTGTTCCCCAAAGACCGTGTGAATCATGGCGCAGTATGTGTTCAAACACAATAGCAGGTCCCCATAATTCTCTGGGGGGGTGGATCCAACTACCCCCGTTCCCTTCCTCCGCTGCGCCTTGAATTCGTCGTATGACATCGTCCCACCCGTTCGAGCCAGGGCCTCTTCATGTTCTCTAATTGTCTCCACTTCTTCTGCTGTTTTTGGCCTGCAGCACAAAAGCGTAAGTCCCTTATGCCTTGATCCGTACAATGCCACACCCTCTCCCGGGTTGAATTCCAGCTTCACCATTGCACGAAATAGTTCATCCGGAAAACATGGAGATTGATCGATCCCCCCTCCCCTATTTTTTTCCTCCCATTCCGTCATTTTGAGTGTCAGATAGTTTCTCCATGTCGCCACCAGTTTTGTGCTTTGGAACACCCTCCAGATATTTGGAATCTTCTGGGGGTCGGTCACTCCACAATACCCTTTGAGAGCCGCGATCTGATCGGCCAAAAACTTCTTCCCCCCCACTTGTTCCGCAGTGCTTCCCCCCTCCCCCCGTGCTTGGGTGGCCGCCATCGCCAATGTAGGTCCCAATGCCTTTAACCCCGACACAACCCCCTGAGACACCCTCGTTGCTACCCGTTCAATGTCTGCCACCCCCACTCCCTGTGGTCCTCCCCTTCCCCCCGCCGGCCGGCGTGTTACCGTTGGTGCTCCCAGTGTTCGTGCCAATGTATTTTCACACCATTGGCGTACCTCTGGGTCTNACGCCGCCATACACCAGTCCAGCACCAGCCTCCATTCGATCTCCGTCAGCTGGGATGTTCCTTCGTCCATATGCTCCCTAGCGGCGCGGAACAGTTGTATCGGAAGGCACGGCCCCTTCTCCTGTAATTGCCGTGCAATGAAGTTCGGGATGGCCAGCATCCGTGGAAGTTGCTTCTCCTCCACCCCCCCTCCTGGTGCCACCCATAATTTTGTATTATTTTCTGCATCCTGGTAATACTCCACAAACGCCGCCCTATCTGTGCACATCTGCACCCTTGCCCAATCCCATGCGTTGCGTACTGGAAGTGCAACTGGCGTCGGAGACGTATGTATAGTGCGATCCCCCATGAATGCGACATAGCGATCCTGCAATTCCGGAGCCAGTCCAGAAAACCCATAGTAGTGCCCAATAGAATGAACCAAATGCATGATAGGAGATTTTGGCTTCATAAGTACAAAGGCCCGAAAAGTTTGGAGGCCCACCACTTGTGCCTTGAACGCCGTTATTTTTGCAGCCTCTCCTTTTACCTCGCGTTGCCATGCCAGCTCCCTGCCCACCTTGGCATCTTCCATCGACCCTTCCCCCCTTTGTTGGATCGTGTGCGTGATACCATACCCCCCCCCCTGGTTTGTCTCCCCTGGTGCTTCTTCGTCCCTCTCCTCGTCATCCTCCCCTCCCCCATTGCCGTTATTGTTGTTGTTGTTGCCGGTATTGTCGTTATCATCTCCACTGCGTTCGTTACCGGTGTTGTTGCTGTTGTTGTGGTTTGGGTTGTTATTTTGCTGGGTGCCATCCTGGCTTAACCCGCTCACCACGCTCCGTAGATCACCCAATAGATCCACCTCTCCTCCCCTTCCCTCCTCGTTTGGGACGAGCTCGTCCCAGTCATCCAGGTCCCCCTCCACTGTTTCCTGGGTCACCCCTTGTGATCGCCTTGTCGCG
>JALLAX010000562.1:0-10412 GCA_036939555.1 Discostella stelligeroides
CTACACGTGGCTGCCCTAGTTTACCGTACGTGTCTACTACTATGGGTACTGCAGCAGTATGCATGCTCATGGCCATTCTCTCTAAGGAATTTGCCAAGAGTTCCCATGTTGCCCGTTGTATCTGTGACACCAATGATTGTTTCGAGTCCCACAGATGCCACTTCCCCATCAACCTCGGATACATCCTCCCCATCACCATCAAGATTAATGGTGTGCTGGTCGGCGGCCGTTTCTAGGTCCATTACAGTCACTGCTTCTCCTTTGAATTTATTTAGAACAGACATAACATCGTTATAAATGTTTTCACCAGTCGTCCTGCCATGGAATACTTTGAAATCCAAGCACGCTGATTGCATTTCCCAATCATAATTGATAAAGTGTGCAGTAAGCGTGGTGTAGGTCATATTGTTTGGCCCAGTCCAATGGTCGGTAGTCCATGCCATTCTCATTCCCCTCAACTCAAGCTCTACGGCATCCATGGCATATTGCCCAAGCAAAATTGCCTGCTCTCGGATAGTGGAAGGGGCAACAGCAACAATTTGCATTGCATTTTTGTTCACAGCAAGAAACATCTTTCGAAAGTACTCGCTCTCAAACTTTGAGAATGGGACTCCCTCCATCACTGAGTACGTTGCAGCTGCCATAATAAACAGTCGTTTTGAATCTTCGGGTTTTATTTCATGATCCTTGGGCACTAGAAATCTTTTGATAGAGGCATGGGAACCAGTCTTTGTTGTTGTTGTCTTCGTTGACTTTCTTGTGAATGCCTCCCAGTCTTTTAGGTGCTTATTCTTCAAATGCCGTGTGAGACCACTATTGGAACCTTTATATTTGATCCAGAACTTCTTATGCTCGGGCCTCTTGGGTGAGTTGTAGCAAAGCATGCATGCGACATCATCTTTTCTGTCAGGATGGAATTGTTTGTCAAACTCTTTATAGAACACCCAATAGTCCTTTGTTTTCCCCGTTGGGGGGCACAATATCCATTCCGTTGCACGCAAGTTAGATGACCCCTCTGCACCATATCTCCTGACATCTTCGCTGTCATCATTGTCATCATCTTCGTTGTCCTCCTCGTCATCCTCATTGTCCTCGTCTTCATCATCATCATCATCCTCATCATCGTCTTCCACATAGTCATCGTCCTCGTTGTAGTCATCTTCACTGTCAACACTTGAAATTGTTTTCCTCTTGTTGTGTCCCGACATGGACTTTTTTGGTGCTGATGCAGAATCCATCCTGTGCAACAAGTAGGAAATAAAACAGCAATATTTAAACCAAAAATGAATGATGAGAAAAATGATTAAAGGGGAAATGAGAAATAAAACTGCCATCACTCACGCAAACCCGATGACGGCAATGTCGTCGTCGTCGTCGTTGTTGTCGTCCTCGTCGTCGTTGTCGTCCTCGTCCTCGTCCTCGTCGTCGTCGTCGTCGTCGTCGTCGTCGTCGTCGTCAAGAAGAGAGAAGAGGGTAGTCATCGCTCGGTACTAATCATTCGTTCCGGTTGGATTGCGGAAGATGAGCCCCATTATTTTTTGGCGGGATGTGAAAATGACGGAGGACAGACGAGTGTACGTACAAGTTACTAGTAGTTTTTAGATAGATTATTTCTCGTTTGTCTCGAGAATCCCGACCCAACTAGCACGAGAATTCCCTTTTCCCGAAATCCCAGTCGGGATGAGAAGGGACAGACCTCTAGTCATTTTAGGTTTAACCACCCGAAGTGCGTGACAGAAAGGAAGAAGGAAGAAGGACGAAGGACGAAGGAATTTATTCTTCCTCCTCTCCTCAAAAATTCTCAACGTTTTTGTAGGTTTTTGTGTCTTTGTCAAATCAAGAGTTATACCACTGAATTGAAATATTATGTGGACAACTACTACTTAATCATTGGAGGTAGTTGGCTGGGCGGGCTGACTACCAACTTTTTAGCCTCTCAGTGCTCAGAGTTGTTGTGAGCTCAGGAAGCAGAGGAAAGATATTGCTCCAGCCATTCCTTCTTTCTTCTTTCAAATCAAGCAGAGAGAAGTAAAACTGAGAACGGCATGCTGTCACATGTTACTACAAGCGTCTGTACATTTGACATAGAGTGCAGCGGGAAAGTTGTGGGAAACTTGTGGGAAACTATGATTCCTATGTAGGTCTACCAAGCAAATCTGGTGCCAATGGAAGAGACGATGGTCGCGCCATTCTGTTGGCACCAGATTTGCTTGGAGGACCTACATAGGAATCCTATTGGTGCCTTTTCCCACAACTGTACAGACACTCGTAGTATTTCTCGTCCCCTTGAAGTAATTTGGAGGTGGAAATTAAATTTTGATTTCATCAATCAGCAGTAATTGAGTGAACAATGAACAATGAACAATGAACAATGAACAATGAACAATGAACAATGAACAATGAACAATGAACAATGAACAATGAACAATGAACAATGAACAAGCAAACTATTATATTTATTGCTTGGTTGATGTCAAAAGCTGGATCAGCCCCAATAAGCAGTTTTTGAGATATTGAAGAACAATCTTTCAGGTGCTGAAAAACGAAATTCAATATTATGTTCTTGCATTTTTTTAAGATGCTCTATGATTGGGTACCCCATGTACTACACATGGTTGTGTTGTTTTCTAGCACTCCCCACTCACCTTGCATGTTACTTCATAAACACTGTTTGAACTATGAAATAATTAAGACCCACTAATGCAGAAACAGGGTGTCAATTCACTTTGTTAATGATGTTATTAGAGAAGGAGTTGATTTATTATTACCAAGAATAGGGAGAATGCATTCCTATGAGCAAAGTTATTTGACTCCCCATTTTTCAAAATTACCATACCCTGTCCCCAATAAACTAAATTTTGGCTTTTGGTGACAGTGTTGTTGTATTCTTCTTGGTGTGTTGTCAAACATTCTTTTCATATTACAAGTTTCAGGCGGATCATTTTTGTAACGACCATTATTTCAATATTTGTTGACTTAAATCACTGATTGTTGCTGGGAGCTGGGACCAGTGAATCAAGGGCACCAGAAGTGAGTGAAGGTGAAGGAGTATGGTAGGGGTGAGTTTTATTTTGCGGTTACTCCCCCCTAGTAACTAATAATACCATATTATTCTCATTTCTCATTCACTCTTACTCATCACTAAAAAGCAGTTGAGCGCTACTTCTTGCAGGCTATTCGATGCAAGAACGTGCAATATGTTGCTCAGAATGGGCACGTAGGAATACTACAGAATTCAAATCAATTGTTTTTTTTACATGATTTTGAGATTTTTGACACGCCTAGATCTAGATTCATGCTGCCACCGTCATTTTAAAGCGCACTTACCACTTTTAAAAATCGCTGAGAGACCGAAAAGCACGAGGAGACACCTTGTTGATTCCGTTTTTATCCTAATTTTGAGCCCGTCCTTCGATACCTTCCAGACGGCCGATGGGCAAGCCGATTGGTGTGGTGAAGTCGGAACCGAGAAACGTAGAACAATCGCTCATCATTTGGGTGATATCGCTTGAAATGACAAATGCGATTAGTTAGGGAGGCCGACGAGATGGCCAACTGTACGTGAGGATCCCTAACAAATCGCATTTGTGATTTCAAGCGATATCACCCAAATGATAAGCGATTTTTCTACGTTTTCTTGTGCCGATTTCGCCACACCAATCGGCTTGTTCATCGGCTGTCTGGAAGGTATCAAACGACGGGCTCAAATTTGGGGTTAAAACAGAATCAACAAGGAGTCTCCTCGTGCTTTTTGTTCTCTTAGCGATTTTTTAAAAAATTGCTAGTAATTTTGAGTGCGCTTTAAAATGACGGTGGCAGCATGAAGATGTTTGTTAGGCAAATTCGAAAAAGATTATTGACAATTGCGATGCGCGCGAAAAGATTTTTGACATTCGCGAGGTTTGTTAGCGTCAAAAATCTTCACGCGCGCATCCCGCCATGTCAAAAATCTCAAAATCATGTCAAAAATCTCAAAATCATGTAAAAAACAATTGATTGAATTCTGTAGTAGTACTGGTGAGGAGAAATATGCACATGAATTTGCTCTTGAGCTGTGATAACTTAGCGAGTTGTTGTCCAATCCCAATAATTCCAAGTTGCAAATGTGTGAAATCAAATTATCTTTCCAAAACATGTTGAAACCTCAGAATTTGACCATTAGTACTGACAAAACTGTTGAATAACATTGAATTAGTGGTGTTTTTTGCTGATATGCTGGCTGATTCACTGCACAATGCTTGAGCCCCTACTTACCACATGAAGTCCTCCACTACCTCTGAACTCTCACCAATGATGATGATACTAATTCAGCTGTCTTTCAGCTTCATTGAGAGTCTCCTCCTTGAGTTTGGTAGAGATCGGCCTCGCGGGTGATGAGATGTTGTAAAAAAAACAGTGTGAGATTGTCGGCCACCATATGCCACCATGGTGTGTTTTGAGTTTTGTGTTTTGCTTTCTTGCGTCGTCTTGCAGGCAGCAGTTGCGCACGCACGAGGAGGCCTCTTCTTCTCGTTCTCTTCTCTAGATACCAACACACGAAACACGAACACGGCCTGCCAGCTTGCCACCTCTTGCCACGCACAGGGCACAGGCACAGGCAGAACATGGACATGGATCCCATCCAATAAACCATCCTGTGACTCTAATCCAGGATATCCAACAACCTCTCTTGGCCTTCGCTTCGGCTTGCGCCGCCCCTGCTCTTGCTTGCTCCTCAGTATCCGCCGCCGTTTGGTTTTAAATTATTCTTGTCTGCGACGGAACAAACAAAAACATGGCGACACCTTCCTTTTCGATCGGAATCACGACACCCCCTGCTACCTCAAGACGATCCACACGACGGGCAGCTCTCATCGCTACGACGCGTATTGCCGAGGAGCTTGCTCCCCAACGCCGCTCCACTCGCTTGGCAAGCAACAATAACATCCGAAACAGCGACGGAACGTCCATGGGAATGAATGGCGGCATAACCCCGGAAACATCTGCATCAACCAGGGTCGGGACTGCGACTGCAAGTACTACTGTCGGTGCAAATGCAAGGACAGGGCTGCCTCCCGTTCCAAAAGGATCACCCATCGTGCTGGACGATGATGACATTGAGGGCATGGATTTAAAACCAGCCGCGAAGGAGGTTCCAGTTGCAGAAGTGGCGGCGGCGCTGCTCCCAGTCCAATTGGCTGATTTCACTTGCGCTATTTGCCTCGACGCTCCTCCCTCCTTGACGGATGTTGCATCGATCAGTGGATGCACCCATAAGTTTTGCTTCGATTGCATTGATCAGTGGGCAAACACGGAAAATAGATGCCCTTGCTGTAAGGCACGGTTTCGCACTATTGACCGTGTTGTTGCGCTTCCGCCCAGCCCGGTTGAGATGCCTGAGGCTGAGGCAACTACGACCACTGCGGGCGGTAGAAGGGGCAAGCGGAAAAGGTCTAATAATAGTGGGAGTTCTTTGAGTAGTCCAAATTCTCGTCGGAGAGTTGGTGGAAATAATGCTAGTGCGAGCTCCCCCGATCATTCCAACCGTCGTCCCAACTCTCGCACCGTCGAGGACCGGAATCAGCCGTCGGGCATTGTCATTGACGCCGCGTTCGTACAGAATATTTTGGCTAGTCTCATGAATGCCACCGGAGGAGGGGGAGGAGTCACCGTCGGCCGTGGTGGTGCTGGGCAGGTAACCGTTGGTACCTCAGAGGACGGAAGGACGGTGATACGTATGGTCAATCCCCAGGGTGGTGGGACGGTGGGGATCATGGAGATGTATCTGTCAGAGGGTGCACAGGCTCATATTAACAGAGCATCAAGCGCGGTGGGGGGCGGACCAGCAAGAATGGCCGTGAGAATCTCAAGGGCACCTCCTGCTAATGTCCCCCTTCGGGGGACATTAGCNCACCAATAGAGTTTCCTGGAGCGACAGCACACAACAGGCCCCATCGAGGGACAGTGCAAGGGGAACCTCGAGCAGCCCTCGAGGCAGGAGGGTGCGCTTTTCTGTCGGTGGATCGAATGCAAATGGGATCACTGATGGATCATTGGCAAGTGAAAGTCGTCAGGTGATGACAATTAGGCTCATTTCACGTCCCAGCGACGCCTCCCAATCCACCAGTCAATCACCTCCAACGAGGTCCGGCAATAGGAGGGCTGCATCGAGCACAAGCGATGGCGGGTCAACGGAGAATGAGCCCATAGTCATTGATTAGTTTGTAACGAAAGCTTTATGATGGCGTGATTGGTCCAGAGCTGCCCCAATCCCATCTGATGAACTAAGTTGTGCAGTTTGTGTGTTTGAGCCTATTGAGTGTGACGGCGTGCAATCATTTTCGGACACGGAGAGATCAAGATGAATTGAAGTTCCGATTGATGATGACTGTAACTGTTAGATATAGATAAGGCAAATAGTCAAATTAAGACGATCGATGTTCTTAGTCAGTGAAATTTTTCCAAGGTGCAAACCCTCTCTCGTGGAAGGAATACGGGCGGACTCAAGAAGAAGAATTAGTTATATATTGTTTCTCTATTTTAGGATGATAACTGTGGTCCATCCGACGATACCGTGCTGAGAAGTCCGTCACTTGCGGATCTAGATACAAACAATTCACTGGCGCTCAACGAGTATCCTACATCGTTTCTACTATCCATCGCTACTTCGCTGACAGAAATACCTTGAATTTCATTATCGGAAAGGTCAAAGTGAACTGATTTCATCGACACCATTCCCGGGAAAGCTGGTGCGAAGTGGCTCGTTGGTATCCGCCTTGCAGTTCCGTCCATCGTAGAGCGTTTCAAGCCAGTGGGTTCGGGACGAAGTGGAACAGGCGATGTATCAAAATACAATCCTACCTGACTTGTGTCGAACCCATCCGTGCTCTTTTTCTCATAGAATTGACTTCTGGAGACACCAGAATACAAAGCACTAAACGACGCGCTTCCATAAAGCATGCCACTTTTTCTTTCTGGTGTCAGCATACCGACGCTTTCCGCGTAATGCATCAGGCCATCGTCCTCGAGATGCTTAAAGAAGTATGATGTTACTGGGTCTAACACGAGCATTTTCAGCGCTGGTATGAGTGCGAGGATCAAACGAATGCATCGTGAATAGCCGATAGCCGCGCATGTTGCCAGAGTATTTTTCACCTGAACATGAGTGATATGCCATCGGTTCGTATAGTTAGCATGGATCTTAGTGAGTGTGATGAAAATGAATCATCTGATAATGCTCACCAAGCTAGGGATCAAGTCTGGCAGTGTAGGGTGGTCTAAAACTTGAACGAGTGTGCCTGGCAATACACAACGCGTGAAGAAAGGCTTCGGGATGACTGCATGCGTATCCACATCTATATCTCCTGTGAAGAACCAAATGTATATATCAAGGAATACGACAGTGTCCACGAAGTACTCCAGGAAATGGCCAAAACGCAAAATGAGCAGTGCCTGCCGTCCGCTCGGAATGCACGCTGCGATGTTAACTGGAGGTCGTCCGAAAAGCGGGAGAATGTCATACAAGTGCCGCCGGAAGCGATTAATTTGATCAGTGATGAATGCTAGTTGCTGATTTATTTGTTCCGGAGCCTTACAATCGACAAAAAGATTTCCCATAACCTGAGATAAAGGGATGGAAAATGTCTTGGAAAGATGCCTAGAATGGGTTGCATGGTTAGTTTGGACAATGATGCAATGAAAAAAACACTTGGTATTGTTTGCCCTTTGATGACCTACCAAGACAGACATAATCGTGCAATTTCCAACAACAAGCAATTTGTTACGGTGAATCGCCAGGCTAGGCTAAATCTCGTCCGGGGTGATATGAGGTATTGACGAGAAGATAGCAATGAGCGTATTGATTTCAAGTACCGATGAGAATAGTTTTCCTTGTCGGAGTTGATGAATGTTTTAATATCAAGCGAAATTTTAGCAATTCGATCGTACAGCTCAGCAGATGATGCCTCCCCAGCTTTAGTGGCGGGAAAATGGATAAGATCTTTTTGTAGCTTTGTCAACTGATCCAATACCTGCTTGCCAAATACTCTCCGTTTCTGGAATGCTTCAATGACCGAAGACGATATTTTGTTTAGTTTTGGAGATGCTTGGAAGTTCAACGAGGAGATTCGTGCAAGAGTAGTCTGAGCTTTGGCGAGCTGTACTAGATTTTGGATGTCTGTAAATATCATTGAAGGCCTTTCGAATCTGCGTCGCTTTTCCATTTCACTCCTCTGACTTTGGATTCTAGTTTGCCGAACCGCTCGTATCTGATCTTGCAATTTGAGTACCTATGCCATGAGAAATGGAATCGACAGGCAAAAATAAAAGTAGTGAGGTAAAATATTATGCGTTCCAGTTCTTGAAGGTCGGACTCTTTTCGTAGTTTGATTCTTACCATTCGAAAGAGGGGGCCAGCGAATCTTACAAACCTTATCCATCTCAAAATAACCTGTAGTCTCTGAAGAAAACGCTGCGGCTCTTTGTGCAATCGAAATGGTAGAACTTTTGTCCAAAAGAAGGATTCAATTTTCTCATGAAACGCGAGCGACAACTTTGACAGTGATTGAGATGCTCTGTTTATCCATTCGGTCATGGCTGCTGAATCATGAAGAGTGCTACGTCCACAATGACGCTGAAAGTCTTTTTTCTCAGTGGGAAGGATAAACATCCAAAACGTGATCGTGGCTATGGCTGGTAACCATGAGCGCAAGACTTTTGGTATTGCAGTGATAGCTATCTTTTTGTGCTTCTTGTCTTCAACGGATCCAAGAAAGAACATTGACAGCCGTGCAGAACTCCTTTGGGCAGTGCGTAGAAGCGATTTTTCAAGTTCATCAAGAGCTCGGTTGTCGAGTGCTGCTTTTCGAACCTCCGCTGCCTGAACGAGCGCCTCCACCACACATAGGAAACAAAAGAATGGGCCAACCCACGAAAAAGCTAAACGAGATATTGTTCGCGTTGATCCCTGATCTCTATCTGTATAATTGCACTTGATTGAAAATCCATTGTCCATAAACAGCGTGCAATAATCATCTGAACCTGATTCTTTGACGATTTCGTCGGTATTTCTCAAACAGAGCGCAATGTAATGAATTTCAAGCAGTGCTATAGAAGCAAAGATTACTTTCCAAATGGACCGGGCTGTGGGAATCCGACGCATTTAACATAGGCTGTTTGCTGTTTGAGAGTTGAGGAGAACGAAGAATATTTTCTATAGTCTGAAGGAATAATAAATAGTATGTGTTTTGATCCGCAAGGGCGAATAATAAAACCCTCTGATCATTCCAACTGGTGGAAATGATGAAGATTACTTACCGATCATTTGATCTTGAACATCAAGCCACTTCCTTCCATGATCTCCAGGACAGCAGGCTGCCACCGACTTGCAAGGCAATGGCAATGATGTTGAACGTTGATCGTTGATGCTTGATGTGATGTTGATGCGTCGTGCGTCGTGCGTCGTGGACTTTGGTGGAATTTGGGTGTCGTACTTACGATACTACACGACGTAGTAAGTATGGTAGGTATCTACAAGCGCGCAAAAACCAGAAACGGTGAAAAAAAAATGATTACGATAATATGAGCAAAATACAACTGATGTAGCAATTAATTGATATTGATATTATAATAATCTGTAACATTTTGGCTGTTATCTGCTATTGAAGTATTGGTAGTAGAGTGAAATACAACACATTTTGCTTGCCTGTGGGACAATATCAACTTTGGAAAGAAAGTAATCTGATGCATCAAACAACGGTGTGCAAATCATTTTTTTCCTCACATGGAATTTTCGTAAAATCAGCTTCAATGAAAGGTTAACTGTTACTTATGCAGTATTTTTCATGTTAGATTTGCATACATATACCACAGTGCTCTGCAAGAAGTACTAGAGTTTTGAAAGGGAGGAAATCAGATAAGGTACGTCTCACCCTCACCTATTAAATCATAGAATGATTGGTATTCCTTGCAAAAAATATCTCTTCTCAAGAATTGATGAGTGGGACTAACCTGGACTGTGTGTTGGTGGCATACAATTCTTTCCTTTGTGAACTAGAAACATGTGTCTCTTCATTGAGCTTGTAAACTCAGTAATGGCAAGAATGAAACTTTTTTCACCAATCTGGAGATAGCATGAGAATCAACCATAAATTATTGTGTGCATTTGCTTGCTTGCCTTCAGTGTTTATGAGTTACATGTCTGTCAGGTACATTCACACACCTCTCAGCACTTGCGAGTCAATGAAGTAAGGAAGTTCTCCAGTCAGTACTTATTACCATTGCAAGCGGGCAGCTGAAATAATAGGATCATTACCTCTATCATTACTGATTACTCATTGACAATAAAAATACGATGTCCTACCAACACGCCCTAGTATATTTTATCGGCGGTTGGCTCATCGGAAAAGGATGCGATACTCTGATCCTCTCCTATC
>JALLAX010000563.1:0-10603 GCA_036939555.1 Discostella stelligeroides
CCATATTACAATTGCCTGCTCGAGCAAACCTGCAGACCTGAACCCTACATGTCCTTCCATCGTCCATCAACTTTGCGCTTTCGGCGCAGCCCATATATCGAGACGATCTCCATAATCCCTGAGTGAAGTGGGCATTCCTAGGGAAAGGCCAATTCTCTTCGCGCTCGAACCAACGACGACAAATGTTTTCCACAGGGTAAAGTTGACCAGATTCATAGTCAAATCCTACATTCTTGGCAAGGTTCTCGCCCTGTTCCTGCCCCGGCATATGATGGATTCCTTGGGTATCGCAATCGGAAAGCAATTGGTTCGCCCAATACTGCGCGTCCTCGGCAAGGGATAGGTCATATTTGAGGGGGACGTACGTCGATCCGAATTGCTCATGGTACATTTTCCTTCGCCAGTTGTGGCCATTCAAGTATTGTACTTCACGAATACTCATTTGATTTGAAAGATGCGTGCTGTCATACCCCACAATAATAGTATGCTGCACTTTCTTCCCGAATGTAAAGTCCAATCCGTTCACCATCAGCTCGCCATCCAGATACAGCATGTATTTGCCGCTTCCGTTCTCACAACATATACCATCGCCCGTACCGTCAGTAAGTGTAAATCGATATGTTCCATAGGGCACACATACATCGACGGTGTCGGTCCGGCTCGCACCGTCGGCATATGTGCCCGCCGCAGCAGATTTCACGACTTTTCCAGTTGTGAGACTACGAAGCTCCCATGAATTCTCGGCGCCATAATTGTCCGTCGTGATACTGATACTAATTTGCTGTTCGCCGTCGTTGCATGCACTCGAACGACCTGAGATTGGTGCCGGAGCGGATAGACCGACGTAAAAATCTCGTACGGCCACATCATCATCGGTCGAGGTCTTGATCTGGGATGACGAGTATTCCGTCACTCCTCCGACGGAGTATGTGTACATGCCTTTTCCCGTGTTGAGGACAGTAAGTCGGTACATCTTCACGCCGGACAAACATGCCGAAGCTCGATAGGTGGTATTAGCACGATATTTAGTGCCGCTCTGTGGACCAGACTTGATTTTCAAGTGTCCACCACTACCGGTATGTTGTTCGAGTTTCCAGGATGTTTCCGATCCATTACTATCTGTATTGATTTTGAACAGCCATAGCATTTCATCGGACGCACAGGATTGCTCCAGACGCTGCTGTTGCTGGTGGTGGTGATGAGGATCATCATCATAATCTTCATTACCAGGATCCACCTGAAAATGAAAAAAAAAGGATTAAGATGTAAGACATTTGCCATAGGAACATGATCGACAGATGCCAAGTCGATGATGAATTCAACAAAGCAATCAATTGACTTACATGTATTACCAATGATTCGTCATTACTGTGATAGTTTTTCGGGTCAGCGTCTTCTTCTTTCACCAGAACTTGAACTACCTCTCGTTGCATAGTCGATCGATGAATGCTCTCCTTGGCAATGAACGGATCATGCTGTATCGGTGCTCCGACAATCTCAAAACTTTGAAGTGCAACGGAGGATGTACTCTCGAGCCTATGTTCTTGGTTGACTCGATTGTCAACGGTTGAGGAGGAGCCACTGCTACTATTGCTGTTAATTCGACGAAGGTTACGAGCATGAACGCAATTCAATGCTCCAATCAGCAGTAGAGCCGACAAGAATGCAAACTTGTTCATGTTCAGAAGGTGAACACGGATGCTGCACGATGGCATCATTATTTGGAGTTTATGGGTACTTGTGGATAATTATTGTGAGATGAGAGAGGACGATGAATTATTTGGTGGTACTCTTGTTGTGTATGATATTATCGCCGTGCGTCTATCATTTGAATTTTAGAGAGCACGTCGTCAAATTTTGGCAGAAGAAAGGAATGGAGCGTGAACGATCATGTGAAAAGAAAAAGCTACTAACGCCGTCTGCAATACTTATTGGTGTCGGATGTCGTCGGTCGGGTTGTAGGAGAGGAAGGAGGTAAACAAGAGATGCAAATAAGGGCGTTCATGTTCATGTAGTAGACTTCTGTGTATGATGTTGTTGTGTCCATCGGAGTAGAGATGGTTTTCAATCGGAAGGATTTTGGGGATTTCTCCCAAAAATTATCGTATTTGTTCCAACGTCAGAATTTCTATGAGAAAATGATGTTGTTCACTCGGCACCGCGCGGCGCACCTGTCCAATCTTGGCGGGAAAGATCCGTCATTGTCCATCGCTCATCAGTCATCCGTCATCCAAAACCGAAATGCGAAATGGCGAATGGCGATGGACTCGACCTAATGATGTTGTAACAGTATCAGGTGCTACAGGAGTTCCATCATCTATTCAGCATTACCTACACCTACAAATAATTACAAACTACAATGAGAGAATGGGACTTGCTACTCTCAGCGAGCCAAAAGAACAATGTTGAACAAGTCCAACGTCTCATCAACGATGAAGGTGTACCACCATCGCATGGAAATGTCGTTGGACAAACTGCAGTGAGAATAACTCAAATCTCTGATATTGTTGCTGTTACTATAACTGTTTATTGGGATGTCACTAAAATTACATTTCTTCGATTTCGCGTCATCCAACAAACAAACACACTCTATCATCGGCGGATAATATTTATCTTATGCACAACAGTTACACATTGCAGCACTGTGGGGAAATGGTAACTTACTTTATCCATCATGCCGAATATCCATTTGTGGAAACTTATTCATTGAATAGCCCACTTTTCTTTGCTCAGTCGAAACAATGCAGGTTTTGATACATGCCGGGGCGGACGTCAATGCTCAAAACCAAATCGCTAAAATGACTCCATTGCATTGCACTATCAGGTATGACATTTTCTATTCCTCACATTCGGCTTTCCAGACTCTGTCAAATGCAATTCTATCTAACTGTTAGCGTATTAACATCTCTCTCTCCCAGGGGCACCTTCCAAACATTTAGAGAAACCCATGCAAGAAGAATTGAATGCGTCAAGCTCCTCTTACAAGCTGGGGCGGATGGTAACTTGTGCGATCTCAAGGGCATGGATGCTTTAGGAACAATTGACGATGCAATTCGCGAATCACAATTGAGGAAAATGGGTAACATCGACCGAGAGATGAAGGAGATGCGGGAAGCATTTAATGCCTTCGGATTGAAATCATCACCTCTATTACAATTCATCGATACGTTAGAATTAGAGGAACTTCGTGGTTGGCTTTGTCCCAGGACTGCCGATGGCAACGAAGAAGTTGTGAGTCAGATCGAACTGAACAAGGGAATTCTTGCTTCGGCGGAAAAATTCAAGTCGTTGGTCAATGAAAATATCGAGAAGGTTAGCGTGTATCAATCTCTGAGAGAAATTATGTAAGTGATCAAGTACCTGTGAACTGAAAAGCGTTTCCGACTTTTTACCTCCTTTCCAAGGCTTATTCGTGTTTTGCAGTCACTGCTTACTTGAAGCTGGAGCAGACCCCAATTCACACCCGTCGGCTACCGATTCGCTGCGCCCACTGGAGGGGGCGCCCCTTCATATCATATGCACTAGCGTTTGTTCTGGATCTCCCACTGTAGCCAAATTCGCCGCCGAAATTGTCGGTGACTTACACTCGCATGGTGCGAAGATTGGTTCAGTAACAATGGAGCTCTTGCCGATTGCCGCGCACAGGGGTAAACTTCATGCGGTTGAATTTCTGATCAAAAATGTTGGCGTAGACCCGAATTTTCGTGGGAGACAGGGTATGACGAGTCTCATCCTTTCGTCTCGGAGTGGTAGGGCTGATATTGTCATACTACTCTTGGAAAACGAATATCTAGAATTAGATGTTCTCGACGACGCTGAAAAGAGTGCAATGGATTATGCCACGGCAAATGGAAAAGAGGATATCGTGCGATTGTTAACGAAATGAAATAAGATTACAAAATGAGAAGAATATGAACAATTTTTGGTAGAAACCTTACTGCAGCTGCTGATGTTCATCCATTACATTGATCCACGCTTTTGGAAATACTTCATCAGGTAGTCTCATGTAATGTCTGAATGATTTTTCCAGGAATATATCATCTGTGTATGGGCGATTCACGAAGACGATGGCTTCTCGAGGAACATTCGTCATCTCGTGACGCTCAGTAAAGAATGTGCTTTCGAAGTTCCTTTCGACTGTGAACTCAATCGTGTACAAAAATCTGCTATCATACTTGGCGTTTGTCTCCTCAAATGATTCCTCCTTGATATTTTGTTCAGTTTCGTATCTGATCGTGATATTGCAGGGGATAATTTGTTTATCATCGGAGCCATCGTCCATGTCCACACTTTTTTTCCACTCTCTTTTGAAGTAGGGAGCAGTCAATGGCGGAAAAAGATACGGCGAATCATGTGTAGCATTGACGAAGCACTTGAATTCGATGTTGCTTTGGTAAGGATCTTTCAGTTGCTCTTCCATCGTTCGTATGGGTGTTTTTAAATCGTTGTTCAATGCATCTGCCCTTACATACTCTGTGATCCCCAGTTCATTGCTGTCACTAGGCCGCCAGTTCCGAACGTGCTCATCCCAGGCCGCTTGCCACTCGGCACCATAATTTATGAGCACCTACAAGTGATAGATTCGGCGTATGTTAGAATGCTTGGGCTGATCCGGAGAGCGTAATGAATTGACACTTACCTCTTCGCCGGCCTCGATGTCTCTTAGAGCAATAAACTCAAGCATTAAACCGGTAGTCCACTGCTCTTCCAAAAAATCAACGGGCTTACTCAGCCATTCTTCCTTGTGAAAGAACGAAAAGTCCTTTGCCCAGCGAACCTCGGCGTTGTACTCGGTAGCATGGTGATTGATGTATGCTACATTCGAGCTGTAAGGAAACAGCAGTACTGTAGAGTTCGGATGACCGAACATGTAGTTGAGAATGATTTGATGCGCGACAACTGCAGTCCCATCTCGCACCACGTTTCCCTGGCGACCTATCTTTTCATTGTACATGTTCGTGGTTGCTTTGTCAGCAATGTGAACCACAGGCGCCGGAGCAACCAGCCCGCCCTTGGGAATGAAGCGCGTAGCGAAAGCACCCCTTCCTGCATGCGGTATTTCAGACTTGCCCGGAACGATATTGTCCATGCACTTGCCGTGTTCCTTAAGGTATTCAATAGATCGTTTGGAATTCTCTTTCTCGATTGCTTGGATATCACCATGTATGGCGCGAACGGCATCATTGTGGTCGACTGGCAGAGCTTGTCGTTCTCGAGTTACATATGGGAATGATTTGATTATGTTCCATAAATCACGCCGAGCCTCTTCATCCAATGCCATTTTCTCTTCCACCAAGTCATTTGGATTGGTGCTTCCCACGAGCAGCTTACCATATTTCTTCAAAAATGACTGAGCATTCTCAAAACTATCTGCAACAGGAACCAACTGAAACACGCCGTCGCGAGTTAAGAACCAATCTATGTTTTGGTCGATCGATACAATAAGTAGATGATCTGAAACAATAATTCATAAACGTCGATATTACTTCAATCACAATCACTTCTTCTTACCCTGACCATAATCGACGAACAGCTCTGATCCGGCCTCGATGTCCCAAAGTGCAGTGCTTGATCGATTGAACCACGGTGTACTTGCGCCAGCACCCGGGGATTTGTGACGATCTAATCCACCATTATCATAGCTTGCCTTGTATATTCGGAGATTTAATTATAAGGGTTGGACGCTTTTCTCGCTCGAAGAAATGAGTGGGCGACAAAATAATATTACTGCTTTACCTTGTGTTCCTTAATATTTATCAAACGAAAATGGCAGTTCGGGGCGGCTGATAAATCGAAGTTATCATGAAAGAGGGTATGAGAATATCAGGACATGACGGCATTTTGTATAACGAAGGAGAATAATCTACATCATAAAATGAAACAGCATCACACTCTTCATCATGTCTCTCACCTCCAAATCCGGCAACCGTAACAGAAATGTCCTCAGCCTCCCATTCACACCCAATGTCTGGTGCATTCCAATCATAATTGGCGAGAGGCCAGTGGAAATCACCTTCCGCCTTGGATACTGAACCATCCTCTGATGAAAGATGCCAGTTCTGGTCGACGGTGGGAAAGGCAGCGTCGCCGACTCGACCAACTAATTCGTCAGTTTTGAAGAATGTTCCAGCAAACACCCCGAGACCGGCTTTGTGTTTCAGTAGAGTTGTGAGAGTAAAAATGTAAAAGAAAGGTATTGCAATGATCAATATTATGTAGTGATGATGATTTAAAAGAGAAACCATCGGCTCATACTTACCGTTGGGAATAGTCGACTGAGCCAAATACAGCAAACAGGGATCGTTGTCGTTGTCGTCATTTTTAGTCTCGGATCCTGCCGGGGACGCTGATTCAACGAAACGGAGAGTGAGGCATACGATGGCTGCAGTCATGCGCCGTGGTCGGGTTGCCATTGTCTTTGTCATCGTCGCATGGCAACAATCCGATCGAGCAGCATGCATTTGATACTGGTGTTGATGCTACTTCTACTTCTATCTTGGATGCAGCTGCAAAAAGTAGAACTTCGCTAACATTCCGCCAACTATCCACTCCTGACTTTGTCGCCAATATATCGCGGGAGACGAAATTCCGCGATCCAGATGTGGGAGTCTTGAAAATGGGGTCAGAAGTGAGCCTGCTAGGTAGCTCTCAATAGTTGTTCTCAACGCACAATCAACCACCTTCGCCTTCGCATCTTCTCTCGTCCTCTTGCATTCTTGCCACTAACAACTTGCCACCATGGTTCCGACCCCGAACTCCCCTTTCCTTTGGTACGATCATACTTATCTTATTTTCAAGTATTTTTGTCATCATTCCCGTCGTTATCATTAGACGGCCACAACACAAAAAACTGAGCACAAATCAAACACCAAACAACCTCACCAAACCATACAAAATGCAAATCATGATCGACCATCATCATTATCATCGTCAGCTGCTGGCACTGGTACTAGCCCTAATCTTCATTGCCATCTCTGCTACCCCTACATCAGCGCAAGTGGATCCATCGAAACAGCAACAATTTGCTGACAATCTCACATCGTTACTCTACACAAACAACGAAAATAATGAGTTTTCCTCCGCATTGGGAGTTTCCATGGCCTTTTCTCTCGTTTGGCCCGGTTGCACGGGAGAGGCCATTGATGAAGTCCGCCAAACGCTGGGATATCCTGAGGATGGTTCCAATTTGAGGCTCGTGTGGCAAGAAACAACACAAAGTATGTTGGCAGGGGCCAATGGAGAATGCTTGTACGGATCCTCAAATAATGGATGCGATTCGTTCGCCCCTCTATTGCAAATTGCCAACAGCATTTGGCTTGACGATGGGGATGCACTAAATGCAACCTACGAATCTGTGGTGGGGGATTACGCAATGCAAACTGACTTTGAGGCGGAGGATTCTCCTGTGGTTGTCAATGAGTGGGTCAAGAATTCGACGAATGGATTGATTGATTCCATAGTCTCGGAAGGCCAGCCATTGTTCCCCCCATTCGTACTCATTGCAATCAATTCATTTTATCTCAAGGCTAGTTGGATGGAACAGTTTGAGAAGTCCTTGACCAATTTAGATATTTTCTACGACTCTTCATCGAGAACGACCGAAGTATCAAAGGCACATTTCATGCATCAAGTAGAGTACTATGCATATTCCCACGATGCATTGTCGGGATATCAAGTGATCAACTTGCCGCTTGACAATGCACCGCTTTCCGTTATATTTGTTCTACCCATGGTAGATGAAGCTGATGACGTTTCATCTACTGAACTTATTTCCGTTTTGGATACTTTGACATCGACTAGAATGGCGTTGGCATTGCCAAAGTTCAAGTTCGAATCGACCTACGATGATGGTTTGAAAGACTCTCTTATGCAACTCGGCATTGTATCTCCATTCACAGAGGGAACTAAAGCTCTCTGCGGCATATTTGACCAAGCCAGTTATGATTGCACAAATCTTATCATTGATAAAATCATTCAAAAGACAGTCATTGACGTGAACGAGGACGGTGTTGAGGCAGCTGCAGTCACAGCAGTCATGGTCGGCGTCACTTCTGTTCCCATGGAAGATCCTATTTTGATGGTGCTTGACCATCCGTTCCAATTTTTTATCTATAATAGTGATGAAAAACTAATGCTGTTTGAGGGTCGTTTGGGCATGCCAGAGATACCGGAAACCGAGCCTGAAGTGCCGCTACTCGACGCTGTTCATTCTGACAGCGACTTCTGGTCGACTACGTTTGGTGTTAGTCCAGTCGATCCGACTACTGCGTCCTCAAACAGCACTACCACCTCGTCCAGCAAAGCAACTGAAGCAGCAACTGTAGAAAGCCAGCCATCGTCAACGACAACTACATCAACGCTGTCCTCTGAGTCGACTACGAGTTTAACCGCAGCTACAGCACCTGGTGAGGAAGAAATTCTTTCAACGTCAATTCCATCATCAAGTAGTACTGCCACACCTACCAAGAAGACGTCGTCGACAACATCAAATGGATCGGCACCCCTTCCTATCGAGACATCCGGTAGTGATACAAATGCTAAATTCAGGTTGTCTCTGTGGACTTGCATGATTTGTTTCGTGTATGGAATGGGATCATCATCATCATATATGTGGTAGAGGATGACTTCGTTAATTTTGCTCCGGATTGCGTGGAATGGAAGTTGGTGGTGCACTGTGATGTACGAGGGAGAGTGATTCATATTCTACTTAATTGGCAAGCATCTCCTTTACCATAGTGCATACGCTGCCTTATAGTATTACTTTATTTTAGTGGCTACGATTCTATTTCAACCCACTGCTGAAAACCACCAGCAATATCAAAGCGTAATCTTCTGTCCCCTGTAGACTGCTTTGTGTGTATGTTGTCATTGTCATTCCCTGCCCCTGCCTTCGATCTGTTTGATGGCTGTTGCTGTTGTTGTTGATGGTACTATCCTACTATCTACAACCATATACGAACTAGATACACCCATTTTCATTTTCGTGCCCGAAATAATATTTGTGGCGTGCCCGAAATATATTTGAGGCGCGCCTCAAATAATAATATTTGAGGCATGCCCGAAAAATATTGAGGTGTAATAATTCTTCCATTCCACAAAAGAACATCGATGCCCTCCCTCCTATCCAACCTCAAATCCGCCCGTGAGTGGGCCACGCCTACACTCAAATCTAGTGCCTTCCTGTCTCGTGGCNGCTCTTCCGATCTACAATGATGGCAACGAAGGCGATGATTGGCTAGTGTCACGAATATTAACCGCCGAGGAACAGCGAAAACGCGATGAGGATGCCCTGGAACAAGAATTTGATATTTTGGACGACGAAGGAGAGATTATGCCATCATCATTATCATCATCATTGAAGACGACGAAAAAGGGCGGCATTGAAATTGAGGAGGCAACAGTCAACAAAATGGAGAAGTTGTCACTTGCAGGAAACGGCGGGAAAACTTCTGCTGCTGCTGCTGCTGCTGCTGCTGCTGAGGTAGAGGGGACGATTGATGATGACAACAACAACATCAACAGTAATAACGATGAATATGCTGACATGGCTGATTTCGAAGATGATAATGTCATGGAAGATGAGGCGGCTGCCGTTGCATCTCCTTCTTCTTCTTCCCCATACAACATGAGCTCTGGCTTGGCCGACTCTAACCCATCCACATCCAAATCATCATCCAACAATTATACCAGCAACAAGAACAACAACAACACCAACGACAATATTGTCAAAGTCCGGTCATATGATGTATCCATCACCTACGATAAATACTATCAAACCCCTCGCGTTTGGCTATCCGGATATGCCGACGATGGTACCAATCGTCCATTAACTGGCCAAGAAATTATGGAAGACGTCATTTCCGACTACGCTCATCGAACCGTGACTATGGAATATCATCCTCATTTATCAGGGATGCAACATGCGAGTATCCATCCCTGTCAGCATGGTGCGGTGATGAAGACAATTATTAAAAATCTTATGAAGGACCATGACAGCAAGAGTAGTAGTTCCAGTGCGGATAAAAAGAATGCTGGACCATCGGTGGAAAATTACTTGTTCATTTTCTTGAAATTTGTGAGTTCTATGATACCCACTATCAGTTACGATTTCACCGTGGATGTTTCGGCATCGACGAGGAAATGAAGAAAGAAGATGAGACATTTATATGCAATAGAGAGAAGTGTGTGTAAAGTTGAATGTGTGGGCGTTTGATGCAGAAGAGGTTCGTTTGCCAATGATGTGACATGATTTATTTCGCGAGTAAGAAGGATGACATGATGTTTGCTTGCTTGTTGCGAACTTTGTGTCGTAGGCGGGGAGGAGGAGCCTGCAAATATATGGAGGACTTTGTTTTGAAAAATAATACATTTGTTCAATTAAGCAATTGTTACTGTTAATGGATATCATGTTGTTAATTTGCGCGCTGATTTCCCCAACCAGAATCGTGCCTAGTAGTTGCACAATTTCCCATACTTCTCCAACTTATATCCATACTATTCGAACTTGTATCGATAAAAGAAATTGTCTTTTGCCGCTCTCGAAGTTTTAAGAGCTTGGGATTATCCTCCTCGTAGCCCAACTGATGATAGATTTTTATAGCAG
>JALLAX010000564.1:0-10536 GCA_036939555.1 Discostella stelligeroides
TACCCCCGGCGGCACAGAGAGAGACCTTTCCAAGTTCATCGCCATGATATCCAACTTCTTTGTCCTATCCCCCCGCGGAGACACCGTCATTGCCAAAACCTATCGTTCCAAATCGGGAGTGCGAGCCCACGAACGATCACATACCGAGGCTTTTTTTCGCAAGGTTAAGTTCTGGGATGGCGTCGCACCTGGGACGCCTGGCATGGATACGACGCTTGGATTAGGGAGTGGGAAAATTTCATCATCCAGTGATGGTGGAGGAGGCGTGGGGGAGGGGGGTGAATCTTCGAAGGATTCGGTGAAGCGATTTGGGGATGCCCCTCCTGTCTTTGTCATGCCAGATGGATACAGTTACATGCATGTCAAACGAAATGGGTTGATTTTTGGTTGTGCCACCGAAAAGAATGTCAGCCCCGTTGTTGTTATCGAGGTGAGACTTGTGGAATCTCTGCTAACGCTTATTATCATTCGGACCACCTCACACATTGATGACACACAACTTGTTCAACACCCTCAGCTCTTGTCAAAGATTGCCAAGGTCTTCAAAGATTATTGCGGCACGCTATCAGAAGAATCAATACGCAAAAATTTCATACTTCTGTATGAACTTCTAGATGAGCTCTTGGACTATGGCTATCCGCAGGTTACACAAACAGAAAATCTTAAAGCCTTTGTGTATAACGAGCCAATTGTGGTTACCGCCGTAGCTGACACGGGGAAAATGATCAATCCAAAGACCGCTAGTGCCAGTGCTGTTCATAAACCTGTCATTAATTCTGTCGACGTGGATGGAAAAAAGACTAGCTTGAGCGCGAACCAAAAGAACGAGATCTTTGTGGATATATTAGAACGGCTCAGTGTGCTATTTTCCAACAACGGTTATGTCCTGAACAGCACTATTGACGGTTGCATTCAAATGAAGAGCTATCTTGCTGGAAATCCTCAACTTCGATTGGCATTAAATGAGGATTTGGCCATTGGAAGAAACGGCAACAAGTCCTACGGGGGTGGTGTGACTGTCGATGACATCAACTTCCATGATTGTGTCAATCTATCCGAGTGGGAACACGGACGAACACTTTCGTTCCATCCCCCAGATGGAGAGTTCATCGCGCTCAATTACCGTATGACGGGAGAATTCAAAACGCCCTTTCGAATTTTTCCGTCAATTGAGGAGGTGGAACCGAACAAGTTAGAGATATCTGTTCATGTTCGAGCAGAAATACCAGATAATCACTTTGGTGCGAACGTTTCGATAGAGGTGCCTCTACCGCATTCGACAACTGTCGCCACATGCAATGTGGTTAGTACTCCAGGAGCTAACGGTGTCAGTGCGGAATATGTAGCTCAGGAGAAGAAACTCATGTGGACACTGAAGAAATTTCCTGGAGGTACCGAGCAGACAATGCGGGCGAAAATCACTCTCAGTGGTCCATGCACGTCACAAATTAGGAGAGAGATTGGGCCAATAAACATGAATTTTGAGATTCCTATGTACAATGTGTCAAGTTTGCAGGTTCGATACTTGAGGATTGCTGAAAATATGCCAGGATACACCCCGTACCGTTGGGTTCGATATGTCACTCAAAGTAGTTCGTATGTTTGCAGGTTGTGATACTCGACGTGATGAGCTGAATGCTACAGATGCTGAAGTCGAATCTGTCAGAGACTTTGGATCCTGAAATGCTAATGTGTGATAAAGTACAATGCTGCATAGTGTCACATATTAAATGTTGAATGTACGTCAGGACCAGACTAGCATTTCTGTTGCTGTATCTCTCATCTCACATCAACTATGATACAATGATCAATGATTTTGGCGAAGATGAGAGCTAGCAATACACACACATCTGTGGAAATCTTTCTTTTGATTAGAGAAAATTATAGGTTATCAATTTGCTCAACCTTTTGGCCCTTGCATTTCTTAGCAATGAAGCTGAAACTTTGACCTGGCTGTGTACGGTTTTGGAAGAAACAGAAAGTTGAATGAAAGTTGAACACTGGAGCAACACGTTGCCCAATTTTCATGATCGTACTTTACTCACCTCCCACCCCGCCTTCAGAGCATCTGCCATTGTGTCATAAGTCTCCCATGCCGTAGCAGAAGATTCATCATTTGATTGTACGTTCCCTTTTTTCTTCTTGCTTTTGAGCTTTGGTGNCAACACGTTGCCCAATTTTCATGATCGTACTTTACTCACCTCCCACCCCGCCTTCAGAGCATCTGCCATTGTGTCATAAGTCTCCCATGCCGTAGCAGAAGATTCATCATTTGATTGTACGTTCCCTTTTTTCTTCTTGCTTTTGAGCTTTGGTGGAATAGCCACTTCCTCAATCAGCATTTGCGCTCTAGCACTGTCAAATGGGCGTATGTTGTTTTGCTGCATCGCTTCCAACACAGTTTCACGCGCTACTTCGTCCATGGCGAAGGTCTTATACGCGGGTAAAAGATGAGGTGGTATCGTTCCTGGACGGAATCCCTGAAATCTTTGTTTTTTAGCATCAGCAGTAATTTTGCGATATATTGCAGATCCGAAGTTAGCCAAGTCTGCTTCATTTCCATCGATTTGTATCGTAAACTCTGTTTCAGAAACTGGTGTTACTGTGCAACCCCTAATGCGACCATCTTTGACGACCTCGCCAGCCCATGTTTCCTCTGCTCTCAATGCCCATGATTGTCGCAAGTACGGCTGAAAAGCTTCGCCGATGATAGCAGTGGCCGCAAGAAGAAGAGGAAGAATACAAGGAGACGATTTCATAATTGGTATTAGTATTTTGTACCAAAGGTGTTGGATGTTGAATAATAATATGAACCTCTCTCTGCTCTTGCGATACACGTGGCACCTGTGCTGGGTGAGTGACGTGCTGTGACGTGTCTTCGCTTCATGGCATGATGCTTGATGATGCTCATGATCATGATGCATAATATGGCACGCGGAGCACGGAGACTGTGGCAGCGCAACAGTAAACATACCTTAGCAATGCAAAACTAAAACTCTTAGGTTAGTGCGGCGCAATGATACTTTGTACTACGATGTTCAATCCACCAACCAAACCCTGTTGGACTGTGACAGATTTCAGATTTATGACCTATCAATGCAATTTTACGTTATTCTGAAATCGCGCCATAGATTTTAGGACCTACTTATCAATGAAATTTTGCGTTATTCTGAAATCTCAATCACAGTTCCATCAGAAAACGGGCTGCTTGTGCTGTCTGATTGAGGCGTGCCATCATTTTGTGAAACAGAAGACTGGCTGCTGGGTTTAGCAGGACCTTGTTTCGAGAGCTGGCGACGGCATCTTCCAGAATCAGGATCTAACTCGGGCGCAAGCCTCACGTTCTTAATGGGTACCATGTACTCATCATGGGCCATGCCTAGAAGGAAGCGAACATCAACATGCGTTGGGACTGGATCTCCATATAATTTGGTTACACGAGCCGCACCGCGCCAATAAACTTCAACGATCTGGCCGACCTTGGTCGGAGGCATCAATACTTCGGGTTCGGATGTTTTTGGGTCAACTGATTCCCTTTCAATTGTGTTTTTTGACCTCTTTTGAAAAGGGGTGTAACGCCCCAAAATCATAGCAGGCGAAATTAACCGAGTCATTTCATGCTGGCTCACAACCAATTTCACTCTAGCCATGACGCTATTCAAAATTGATAAAATCCTGCCTCGATACTCATTGCTATTCGACAAGTCTATTACCAAAAGCCCAGGTTTGAGATCACTGTCAGGAATTTCGGCTCGGGTTGTGAGTCGAAGGAATTCAACTGGGTGATACTCATCATACACAGACGGATAGTCTTCATAACTGATGTATGCTGATTTCATTTGCTTTGTGATTTCTATGACTTCAGCCTTAACAAATTTCTGCTCAAGTCTGACGAAAATTTTATCACCGGGAACAAGCTGCCCGATAAGCCCTTCCCCAACGCATTCTTCCTCTGCATTAGGGAAGTGCTTGGCGACATCGGCATTGACCAACGATGTATAGTTGTTCTCGAGGGAAGAGTTGAATGCCACGACAGGCTTGTTCCCAATGAGAAACTTGCTCATATCACGTTTAATAACATCTTTGCACCTCCCTCCCTTTGCGGCAGTGATGACAAGATTTTTGAGCGCTTTAACCCTTCGCGGTTTGAACGGTGGGATGGTAGTCGACCGTCTGTAACGGAACTCATGAAGACACTGAAAAAAAGAGTGATTCATTAGCATTTTTTCGAAACAACTCANAAGCAATTCAAAGTTGGGATCGTTGGGGTTAACCTCGGAGACCTTGACAATTTGATCGATTTCCTTTCGCCTAGCAACTTCCCTCACAAAGTGTCTCAAGGTACGCAATAAATTCACAGAATCTGTAACATCATCACTAATTAGATCCCCTTCATCATTGCCCTCCTTTACGCACTCTTGGACCTTGTCAAACACACCATCTACTCTCTTGATCAGCTCCGATGTCAAATTCCACAGGACTTCTTCGTGATCTATTTCTGGTGCATCTTTATCAATCAACGACTGTACAAAAGGGTGCAGGTTAACATGATCAAGATGAAACCTCGAGTAAGACAGACAAGGCGTAATGTTGCGGCACTGAGAGGAGAACCAAACAAAAATCGTTTATTAGTACACAAGGATGACAACCAATATCTCATTCTGGCTTGGTACAAATCAAATCATTGGTCAAGTCATATTTACCTGATGGTAGGTGGCATAGGGCATGAGAAGAATTTCCCCCGGCTGAATGACAGTTCGCCAAAGCCTTGCCTGAGACAAGAGCGGGTACCTTTGTAAATCCATCTCCTCGAGCGACGCTGTGAGGTGATACAGACAGTTAGACCCGTCATCTCGATGTACCAAGACACATTCCTTCTGACCTACAATCGGGGCAATGGATATCTCAAGTCCACCGGGATCTTTGTGAAGTTTCGAGAGGGTATCTTCACGACCCATGAATATGTATTGCAATGGACTGTCAAATTTGCATTGGGAAAGGTCAAGCCAATACTTCAGGAGATCCTCCCCCATAATTCCCTTTGGTAAGGGATTGTTCTTGTGGCAAAGTTTTCGACCAGCTGTGTCAGAAAGAGGAAACTGCCATTGATGAAGGTAGAAATTAGCAGAGGGTTTTTGGATCTTGGTCGTTTTCTCTTGCTGCTGATGATGAGGAAGCGTTACCGATGAAGTCGACGGCCAACAAGTTCGTAGGAATTTCTCCGCTGAAATCTTAGCATGAATTGGTTTCTCTTCATTGTAATGACGTTTAATGATGGGAACATCCTCTTCCCCAATGTCTTTGATCATCTTCTCTATATCAAGTTCGTAGTTTTTCGATAGATCCAATAAATCATCAAATACTGAGTGATTGATCTTTGCTGTGCACTTTTCGTCGCTTGCAATTGTGGTTACGTTACTATTTTCCGTCGGATCTGTCACTTGTCCTTCGATCTCACCACCCATGGAAACATCAACTTTTGCGACAAGCTCGGACAGAACTTGAGCGACTTCGTTTGTGATATCGGCTGAACTAGAGTTTACTTCACCCCCCTCGGTCAAAATTCCAGGAGCAACTCCTGATTCAGGGTTTGCATCCCCCCCAGCCCGCGGGTTTTCCGGCTGCGTCCACGAGTGGATGTCTTTTGGTTCTGAAATGACCTTCTTTTCCTTAAGCCAACGTTTGGCAAAGTTAGCCCAACCGACATGACCAACGAGCACAAGTGGAGTCCCAACGATGCGAGCTTCGGTGACTAACTTGGCTGCATTCGGATCGTTCACATTAATTCGTTCGACATCGCGGAAAACGACTTGATCCTTATCTGCCCATTTCCATAGGGTATCATCGACAACAACTGAAGCGTCTGAGTCCATTGCAGTACTGTGGTCATTGTTACAAATGGTATTATCGACGATCGGTTCATCATCAATGATTACAATATCCTCCGCATCGTTTTCCTTTCTGTCACGCTCGTTCGATTGATCTGGCTGTCCAAACAACTTTCTTTCATCTTCTTCGCGCTGCATTTGTTTTAGCTTCAGAGCTTTGGTGTACTTTACAGCTTCTTCCACTGAGAGGAGGACAACATTTTGCATGTTTGGAGCATCAACATTAATGAAAAAATATAAATTACAGTGGCCACAGAAGAAGACGACGATAGACTTACTAGCGGTATCACATAAATTCGCAGCCGGCTCCCAAGTATTGCCATCGTCGGAACAGCCCTTCCAACGAATTAAATACTCCACCCGACCGCGATGTTTTCGACGACCAATGACCGCCTCCACCTCCCAGAAAAAATCTTCCGGAGCGGCACCATTTCCATCGACAGCTACGAGTACACGCCCCTCATCTTGGGGATTTTCCGATTCCTTGGATCGTTGTATCTTGCGCTTTTCGCGGACTTTCTTGATGGATTGTTTCGCAGTGGATGCTGCTCGCCGCTTGGCGTTGGTGTCTTTTGCATCGGCGGGTTTCGGCTGCTTCCTCCTCTTGGCTGTGGCCGCGGAAGAGTCGCACTGGGTGGCGGCTTTCCGCTTCATGCGCTCCTCGGCGTCCACTTCGCATTTGAACTCGAGGTCTGAGAAGAGTTTGGACTTGGGCATGGTGCTACTCTAGAGAGAGATGATGGTGTGAATGGAGAGAGTGGATTGGGAAATGGAAAAATGAAAATTTTACGGCTGCCGCGAGCGAGCGGTGATCCGTGTCGGGGCGGCGGAAGCATCGTCTGTCCAGCGAGCCAGGTCCGTCTGTCCCGATAAGGGCGGTCCTGGCAATGTCCGTCCCGTATCTCTCTCGTATGGGTACTTTCAGGTATCGTACTTCCTATCTACGTCACAGGTTCTCTCACGTCATTGAACGTCAGCACAAAAGCGTATCCTACGAATCATTGGTTATCCCAGCCCATGCCATCAAGGGGAGAGATTTGATTTGGATTTTGGATGCAGAATGGTCTCCCATCGACACCGATAGAATCAGAAGTAACTACTATTATTATCCCCTGTAACCTATTCTCTAGATACTATCATCAGCCATGAAGTTTGCCACACTTGCGATAACATTATTTGCGATCCCGGGGATTCACGGCTTTGTCCCAGAATGCAACGCCCGCGCCAAGACTGCTCTCACATCTTATCTCGACGATCTCTCGGCAAAAGCTGCTCCACCGCGAAAGGGAATCACAAGCTACCTCGATACCGTCTCTACTGCACCGGCGCGTGCGGGAGGTGCAGGGATCATCAACTATTTGGACACGATTAACCAAGAGTGCGATGCTGTCCAGCCAGATACAACGAAGTGCGCCGAGGCAATTAGCGACTACATGGGTGCACTTTCGAGTGGACAGGCACCGTAAGTGCGCACAAATCATTGTGAAACGTTCATTGCTGTTTATGTTTTTTGCAATAGTCTAACCAACCCTCTATTTTTATATGGATCTCTACTCGCAGTGCTTCCTCCTCAGAAGCCGCGTCGCAGCGCATTGGCGGATATTTGGATGCACTTGGCACTACGAACACCCGCCCAGGAGGTGCTGGCATCCAAAGCTACTTGTCCACTGTTGCCACGGCTCCATCTCGCGCTGGCGGGGCTGGCATCGGTGGCTATTTGTCATCCATGACCAGCAACACTGCTGTTCGTGGATCTAGTGCCGCCGCTGTGAAGTCGTACCTCGACGGCATGTCTTCCGGTGCCTCGACACCCTCTGCTCCTGCTGTAAAGACGTTGCTCGATTCCGTATCTTCTGGTGCTACTCCCACTGGACCAGGCATCGCCAGCTACCTCACATCACTCCCTGTGACCAACACTCATGCCGGAGGGGCTGGTATTGGTTCGTATCTGTCATCGGTGCCTGTCATCTCTTCCCGGATGGGTGGCGCAGGAATTGCGAGCTATTTGGATTCGATCAATGCGGCGTGCGAGGCTAACCGTGAGTAAATGCTGTTTAAGTTTTAGGTTGTCCATTTTATCGTTGTTAACATCCTTTCATGTTCACTCAAACGATCCACTGTCAGAACCCACATCGCAGTGCGCTGAAGCCATCACCAACTATATGGATGCTCTTTCTAACGGAAATGCACCGTGAGTACTATTCGTGTCTTGGGAAAATCAGGAATTGTTTTGTCATAGATCACTCACACATGTTGTATTTACACTTTTTGTTTGGCTTCCCTCTCTTTAGTGCCAACTCTTCTGGCGAGGCGGCGAAGAGTATCGGTGGATATCTAGATAACCTTGCATCTGGATCCACCCGCTCTGGAGGCGCTGGAATTCAGAACTACTTGTCAACCATGAGCAGTAACACGTCTATCAAAGGATCAGCATCAGCCGTTAAGTCGTACTTGGATGCCATGTCCTCCGGAGCGACTTCGGCCCCATCGGCTCCAGCGGTCAAGGCATACCTGGATAATATGTCCTCCGGCGCCACCTCTGCCCCGACGTCTGGATCTGGAATTGCGTCATATTTGACAGCTTTGGGAAGCGCAACTTCTCTCTCGGGTGGGGCTGGAATTAGATCCCATGTTGACACACTGCCTGTTGGCTCTCAACTTGCTGGTGCTGGATTAAAAAGTTATTTGGACATTGTTGGAGGAGCGACTCCCACCACTGCCGCGCCTGCTGTTGTTGCTGAACCTGTCACTACTACACCTGCAGCCGTATCTGCAGGCACACCTTCAACGAAAATTGACACGCAAGTTACTCACAATGGACTTCAAACAACAATCACTATTACCTCGGTTACTACTGTTGTCATTGACGATGCGTGAGATATCTTTGAAAGAGTATTGGCCAATGATGTCGCGTATTGCATCGTAGGATTCGCACAATGACATAAACTAATAAAATGGCAAAGTTTCCTGTGCGGTCAAACGAATTTATACTGTCTTGGTGAAGTAACCCTAACAAACCAATTTACTGTTCAGTATAAATAGATGGTTAAGATGATGTTTTGTGATGAGTTGTATTGAACCTTAATTATCATTATTTATAGAACACATGGTCATTCTCTCCGTCACATCTTTAAAGTCAACACGAGACGTATCAGATCCAATCACGGGCACGAATCGAGGTACTGATGGCAATGCTATCTCCTTCGATACATCTGGGATAATCCCAACTTTGTTAATGTCTGTTCCCCCCGGTGTCAAGTATTTGGCCACGGTCAATACGAGGCCATACCCATTGTTCAAACCATAAACCGCCTGGACCAGACCCTTGCCAAAGGATGTCGAGCCCATGACCACTGCACGACAATTATCACGCAACGCACCCGCCAATACTTCGCTAGCCGATGCCGATCCGCCATCGACCCAAATGGCGAGTGGGTGATTTGTATCCACCACAACCCTATCCTTCGATGTGCGAAACTTCAAGTCAATGCCGTTGCCATCCACCACATCCGTAGCTAGTTTATCATCAATGAACAGTCCAGCAATTTCGATAGCTGACTGGAATGNAACGTACCCGACCTTGGTTCCATCCGGTCTAGTTTCCGAAATTCGATATGATATAGGATCTTTCACTTCCAAAAAATCTCTCTTCATTGTGTAGTCTGTAGTGGTTGTAGAATCATCATTATTGGATGTTGCCGTAGATCCACGACGAATGGTAAATGTAATTGTACTTGCTCTTGGATCTTCTTCTGTAATTTGATCTATAATATCAAATGCCGTCCTCCCTGCTGTTTTTACCCCATTCACAGCCACGACGACGTCACCCACTTTCAAGCCCGCCATGTCGGATGCTGATTTGGAGACTGGCGGTGATCCGACAATAATTTCTTTCGTGATGGGATCTGGCATTAATGTTGCACCGACACCAATGAGGTCAAACTTTTGTATCCGTGCATACTCGTCCTTGTCTAGTATACGTGAATATTTATCACCCAATGATGACACTAAATTTATTGTGGCTTTCATTATCTCTTCTTGACCAACATAAGTGGAAGGAGAGAGTGGATAAATTCCATTTGAGTATTTTGTGTATGCTTCATCCCAGTTTTGTCCGTGAAATGTTTGATCCAGTGCATACTTTTTAACAAGATTCCAAGTTTCGTCGTAGGCAGTGGAGGTTTGAGGTAGTGTGCCACTTGATACATCGGATGTTGTGGTAATTGTCTTTGATGTTATAGAAACGGGAGCAATTGCGCTATCATTTTCGGCAGCAAGGGAAGGCAATACCGAGGTGGATACTGTCATCGCGAGGATGGAAATCGACAATGAGAATGCCATCAATATCGAACGAATGAAGGGATTAATTCTGTCTTTTCGCTCTTTTTGTAGATTATCAGAATCATCTGAGCGTGTCCTTGACTTGCTGACACAACTAGTCGCGGCGGATGATGGTGTCGGTGTCGTGACAGTTGTAGCAGCTCTGGCAGCTGATACTGAGAAGCTGCGATAGTTTGTTACCACCGGATGAGGCACAAGGCGAAAGGACAATGTCGATGATACTGATATGACGCCAAAAATTAGTGCGATGAGACGAATGCTGCATTGCGACGGCATCGTCGCCGTTCTTTTTGTCATGGTTAGCAAG
>JALLAX010000565.1:0-12112 GCA_036939555.1 Discostella stelligeroides
GACGTCAAAGTGATGTCCATTACCATGAACACAACCAGCAGCATGCCTGACGGAACTCATGGTTTTAATAGAGATTTTTTTCGTTTGTTGTGTGTTGTGTGGCGTACACCGTAATACATTTTTTTGCTTAAAAAATAATGAGATGCCATCTTCAAGTATGTAAGCAATATACCTGCTTTGTGTTAATCACCTAATATGACGGACGTAAGTACTGTTAAATATCGATTTAGGGGACAGGGAATTTACTAACTGTTGCTAGTAAAGTCCAATACATATGTACCTGTGAAGAATACTTAGGAGGACCAGGTGTGATACATACGAAATGATCCCCCCACTTCACCCGTCCTATACATACCCCAATTTTGGGTACTCAAATGGGTATGCAAACTCGTTCCCGCCATGTTTTCGTGACCGATCGAGTTGCATACTAGTTTAGGTTGCAATTTGTCTGTGACAATCTTTTTTTTGATTTCAGCGATGATTTTGACTATTTGACATAGATGCTTGTTAGTGACTAGGCCGCCAAAATTGTTTTTGAAGCCTGGAGGCTTCGGACAAATTCCAACTCGAGATTCTTGATTTCACCATGGTGGACATCCGTCGACTCCTACCACAGCTGATGGGGAAGATTTATTCAAACTAAGTAGCCGGGCGTTATCTATGAACCATAGACGATGTCCCATGCTCTTGGATTGGCCAAAATCAAGTCAGGGGAGACTGCGCGTCCATCGCCGCTCAACCCAAAATTTGTTACATTTTTGACGCTCGCGACGAGGGGGTATTACATTATCAATATTGCAATAATTCCATCAAGTACGGGCCCATCCAACATCATCGCTGTTGTGTATTTGATTTTAGCAAGGGGCGAGTTGATTTTGGTGAGATAATTCAATGTATTTTTGTTCATGTGACGATTTTGCGATCAGGCATGAAGTTTCTCTATTGATTGTAAATCAACACAATTATGCATTAGCAACACTATATTGTACATTTCCCGTGTTATATCGAAATAGAAGCAATTAATAATCAAAGCTTGAGGAGCAGTGGACCATTGAATAGAGAGATGGATAATGTGCACGACCAATCCTCAATTTTAAGGTGAGATTTGTAATACTCCATGCTTGTAATCTCACTTTGGCATGTGCATCTTCTCACACATTCTTTCTAATCTTCGTGCAGATCAATATCATTAAACTGTAGATTTTTGAGAGGGGTTGGAAAGTCAAAACAACAATCAACTATTTATTGTTTATGGTATGAAGTGGAATCGTAAACGTGGCTGATATTGCACTACCGAAGAGAGCGGCGCAGAAATGGAGGGGAGCCAGCAGAAGCATCAACCTCATGCCTTCAGCTGTCAGTCATTGGATCCAACTGCTGCAGAAGCAGTAGCACCGCGACTAGAATCAATTTTCATTTTATATTCTTCCCATTGCTCTTCCGACATGTTGTCGATGGCTTCGCGAGTGAAATTATCCGTGACCTCTTTCCGGTATCGACCAACTTCAGTATCCTCCATTTGGACATCGTCATCCATCAGGCGTTGCAGTTCAGCCTCATTGGCTGGCGTCCAGGTTTGACATGCAGGAGGATGAAAGGTATTGTCTTTTGAGACACCTTTCCATGCTGATAGCCTCGCCTGTTTATTCAATTTTGAAGTTTTGATGTTGTACCATTGAAGTAATGTCCCCAACTCAGATGAGTGCAATGCACCAAAATTCTTCGATCGAATAATGTCTTCATTTGCATTCAGTATCGACTTCCCTGCGGCTTCTATTTTCATTCGACTCTGGAGATCTTTCTTCACCTTTTCTAGTTCGACAACTTTCTCTGTCGTCCTCTTCTGATGACATTCTGACAATGATATTCAAGAGTAGAGTTGCATCGGCGATCGGTTTTATTTCTATCGATAACAATGCTGAGTTGCAGTGGCTCGCACAGAAATTCAAATGCCCTGTGCGAGCCTCCGCCGCTTCATTTTTTACTACCCCCGCCGCTGCCCAAACCCCACACAAAAATTGCCAACAAATGGTTGATTGTCATGTTGGTATGTAATCCAACACCATCATTTCATCCACATTTGATGACGATCACCGTGCACTAGCTGTGTCTGGGAATTGAATCGTTAAATTCATATATAATGACATGTAACGCCATTGTCAACGGATTTTGTTGTGGTAGCACTCACGTCTGTCGCTGCTTCGAAGCGATGAACAACCACGATGACGTCGGCCCCAACCATGACATCCCATATGTTAAATGATCGGGAGAAAGTCCTCTACAAGACTCATTAATCAGCACTGCCAAATTCATGATATTGATCGAGTTATTGATATTTTAGGCGACGACCTTAATTTTTGTGTTTCGTGTGTTACAACCGGGCTCGGACAAAATTCAAACTAAACTGGTAGGATATCTCAAATCTCAAATCTCACCACCCGTGTATCGTACACTATCTACCATATCTACAGATCTGTCACAGCTATCCTATTTCCGGAAATAAATAACAAATCCCCATGTATTTCCAGAATTACTGGTGTTTTTCTGGAATCACATGGTGATTTTTCATCTAATTCCGGAAATAGATGATTTCCAGAATTAGTCGCACAGATCTCTAGCTCTACCTTCAGGTCGAGGTAAGCGTCATGACAACAAAAGATAACAGAAACATGTGTTAATATTATGTAAAAAGTGGTTACATCATTACTACATGATGTAAAATCATGTAAAATCCATCCTGACGAAGCGGGGGAATACTTTGTTAGAGATGATAGCCGAAAAAAGTAAGGTATTTTTATGATTCCATTGGATTTGATAGCAATGTAACAAAAGAACGCCTCCTCCTCTTTTCCAAGACATTCAGACTCTCCTCGTCAACGTACTCCTTCAACTTTTCTTGCAAATTGTCTCCTGAGCTTAGGACTATGACCTTACTTGATGTGTTTGGATCCAAGCATTTCCGCGCTGCACTCCACACCAAGCTGGCCGACATGGGCAACGGAAATAACACTAATCTTTCCAACCTTTCGGGATAGTTGCTACCTAATAACGAAGCGGTAGATTGAATGAATGGGAGAGTAGACCAAGGTGTGGGGTTAGCCCAGCCCCGCCCACCACGAACATCACAAATCAGGGTTATCCGCTCTGTTGTCCATCGACAGAGACGACGGTCGAGGTACAATGCGACTGCTAAAGAGTAGGTTTGCGCTGTTGCAATGGATAAGTCCAAACGGGCGGGTAGAATGTGCAATATACGTGTCCCATCGTTGCATCGTGGTGGTGGCCGCGGTGAGGAATTGCTTGGATTCGCTGTATTTATCGCACGAGTGACGCCAACAAACTTTTCCTCATATGAACAAATAATTTGTGGTAATTTTGCCTCACTCTCTTGGATATGGCTTTTCGTAACGATTGATATTGCTATTTTTGCTGACACGTTCCAATCATCCTCATCTTTTTTAGCAAAGGACTGATCAAAAACGCGAACATGCCCATCTAATTCATTTGTATGATGATCTGTGTGTGATCTACTGTCGTCTGCTTCAGCACTTGACTTCAAGCCACAATCTGCTCTCCATTGGAGGAAATCTCCGATTCTTTTCGATGCAGCTTCTTCATTATGTTTGACGGCAGTCAAAAATCTTGAGCATTCAGCAGATGTTGCTCCAGGATTAATTCTTTGTAAGTTTTTAATTGCGCTGTCTCGAAGTCGACTGTTTGTCGAACGAAATGAAGTATCTGGAGCCGTAACTAACGATGGTATTACCTTCGAGGTTGACGCTGAAGTTCTACCATGTGCGTGGTGGGGCTTCACCACCAATGACGATCGAACCATTCTTCGGCTAACTAATCCGATGGTGAGGCATACCATAACTACCATTGGAAATGTAAAAACTTGCATCCACGAACTGAACATGAGGAATGCACACTGGATGACCCAAAAGCGAAGAATATCACCAACAGATATCTGAATGTTGTAACTGGGAGCTGTTGGCGTATCGGCACAAGGTTGAAGAGGTTCCGACGGAGCAAATCTTGTGATGCAAAAATCTATGAAGACATAGAGAACTTGAAGAACGTTGCAGAGTACAAGGTAAACAGTTCGTTGTAGGGTGGGGGGAGATACATTCCTGACTAGGCGATCGGTTGATGGTGAAACGATAGAAGAATTGCTGCCAGTTTTGATGATTTCGGTATTGTTCATTCCTTGTCGATAATGACTCTGGTATGGATTTGTCGGAATTGTCGAATGAATACCCCGATTGATCATATTATTTCTCGGATCATCCTTGAATCCCCCGTACACTAGTACACTTTCCCAAAATTGATTGGCACTTTCTTCGAGCCACTGATAAGCAGATTCTTCATTATGCTGCCGTTGCTGAATTTGTCGACGACGAACTACTTCTACTAATCGCGCCTGCTCGCCGTCCCGATGAAGAGCGGCCTCTGGCGTAAGAAATGATTGTGTGTTAGATTCAAGATATTGGTGCTGAGGAAATTTTTGATGTGGATTGTCCCCTTCCCCAACACCGCTGCTGGCATTGCCAATGCTCGAAATTTCAATCAAGGGAGTTTTCAAAGAAGAATCAGATGATGCAGATTGGATTGGAGAAGAATTGGTCACATCCACCGCTGAAGATGTAGTTGAGGAAAAGCCGCTGACGTTGACAGCCCTGTGCGCGGCGACCTCCGCAAATCCCACTTCGACAAATGCTTTCTCTCGCCGACGCCGCACGACGTCAGCGTCTAAAACAGTCTGATAAGTATAATTATCGTCATTAATATTTTCAGGCATCTCTCTACTTTCGTTAGTTGAGGATTCCGAGTTGACCACGGTGATGCGATGGTGATGGTGGATAAGTAATTTCCAATTTTAATCCAAGAGCAAAGCAGGAGGGGAGAAAACGACTCGACTCGGGGAGAACCTCCCCCGTGCTCTCTCATTCTTCAGTGCTCATGTGTTGGAAAGGAGATATGAGATTTGCCCAGCAATTACAGAGGGCAGGAATGAAAGAGTTCAATAGTTATATTCCTCATGATGTTAACTGATTGGTGGTGCACACTTATTCCTTTTTGTCTTCAATTCGATCTCTTGCCACTTGGATAGATTTTGCAAACAATTCAAGCGTCTGTTGACGATCCACAAAAGCCTGAAGAATTCGATTTTTCATACCCTCCAGATCTTCCTCTGCCTTTTTCACATTTCGCAACGCTCTCTGCAAAATATCTGGGTCAATAAAAGCCTGAGCAAATTCTACATTCTCAGCCCATTGAGGACACATCCTTTCAATCGCGGCAATTTGTTGTTGATCATTTCTCACAGAAGTTTCAATCTGATTTGCGACTCGTTTACTCTCTGGCGTCAAAGGATCTACTGAGAGTTTCAAGCAACTGACGGTGCATCTGTCTTCGTCGCCATCATCGTCGTCAATTACAGGTGAATCGCCATAGGAACTGCTTGAGTAGTTCTTTTCCATCGACTCATCAAACAATGTCACCAGAGCATTAAATCCCTCATCTTCAACACGTAGAATATTTGCTGTTGCCTTGGCCCAATAATCAACGCTTTTCCCACCTTTGTAGTTTGCAAAGGCATTTCTGAAATAACTCATGGAACCATATCGTTGAGTCGACTCAATTGGATCCGTGCTCGTCCAAAACGATAAAAAGTCAGCATGAGTATCTAATGATGTTGCGTCATGGCATGCATTAAGTAGCTCATTGCCTTTTATCTCATGTACAGCATCATCAGGATCATCGTCCCTCGTTTGGTCGCGGACCATTTGAGTCAAAGTTGGCTGTTCGGCTATGAATTCAGAGATGCAGTATCAGCAGATCGATCGCGATACTGTAACGAGTAATTCACTTGCAAGAATACAAGATAGATTCACGGTAACTTACACTTCTGCTTTCCAAAGACCCGATTTTTGGCGCAAAACGTCTCCTTGGAATCTATCTTTGGACTACGGTCTTCCAACTCATCGCTTAAATCAACATCAGCAAGAAACCTTGGCTTTTGAGCCACCGAATTGGAGTCTCCCCACTTCTTCAGCATTTTAAGTTGATGCTTCTTCAACGCACGGATAACGTCACATCGCTGCCCCTCCTTCCAAGCAATTTCGCGCTCAAGTCGTTGAAGGCGATTTATCAAGGATTGCTCCTGACGAGCATCAGAACCAGATAACGTGGAGAATTTCAGGGATGCGGGGTCGATGGTACAATCACAATTAGAACAAGCAGAGCATAACCTTTTCTTCCCCGCTTTTGTTTCTATTTGATTTTTCTTGGCAGCGCTGCTCCCTGACTTCGCCCTCGTTCGTGTTTCGTTACGATGCCTAATTGAGCTCTTTTTTTCCTTTGCGGAATTGTTGGATATATTGCCTGCCTTCTCTTCTGAAGATGCGATACTATCTGTTTTTCGTTCTCTCTTTGCATGATCAGATTTGCTGGGTTTCTGACTCTTGGCATGAGGCATAGTATTCGTTCTAGGTGTTTCCGACACGACACCAATTGCTTTTTGAGCATCAGTAGAGTCATGACCAATTTCAAGAGCGTTCGATTGTCGCATATCATTTGAGTCGAAGTACTCTGAGCGACTGAGCTTTTCATTCTTGTCTTCAAAGATATTGTTCGTTTCATCGTAGTCGCAGAGATCTATTATTCGATTTGCTTGCGATACAACGATAGATGAACTAGACTCCTCACACACGAAACTCTTCAACGAAACGGAAGTTGACTTGATTGAACGGGCGGACAATGTAGGTCGCGAAATCTCCTCCAGGAGTTTCTTATCCTTCACCAGTCCTGTACTTTCGATATTATTGTTGTTTGTTTGCGATTGATTGGATTGACAGTCGCCAATTCTACCATCAACCAGCCGTTCTGTGCAAGGCTCGACGTCTTCTCTAGGCACTTGAATTGGAGCTGTGGCTATGGCTCTAGTGGACGACTGCGTCTCATTATTTAATTTTGATGTCACCAGTGGCTTTACTGCATTCTTAACTGCAGCTGATGGGTTTCCACTCGCACTGGAGGACGACGACTGCATATTGTCGATGGATTCAACCGCTAATGCCACCGACATTGAAGAAATTGCTGCACCAGAGTGACTTTCACACGGAGTATCTTTACCCGTAATAATTCCTTTTCCTGCATAACAAATCGTTAAGCCTGCTGCAGAGTTTGAGAAGGAGAACGCGCTTGGGTTTTCTATTTGAAGATCTCCTTTATTCTGACCAACGTCCCACGTGTGCTCATTATCTTTACATTGCATGTCCTCCTCGTTCATGTGCTGGGGCAAAGTAGTCACGTCTGAAGCACCAAGAGTTTTTCGACACTCTGCCCTAGAGTGACCGATATCAGGATGTTGGACTGAATCATCATCCTTGTACTTTCCCCTGCCGATGATATTTTCCGACTCTTGTTTTGCCAAACAGTCGTCAGTGACTGCTCGACTGTCGGATGATTCAAGTTTACGTCCACCACCCTCATTGCACCCAAATCTGAGATCATAATATTCAGATGGTATGGAAGTAAAGGCTGGTATTGGTATTCGTTCTTTACTTCGTTTAGCCGATCGATCCTCATTCTCAAGCGTGCCGAGGCGCTTGCGTCGACGATGCCGAGAAGACAACTTGCTGATAGGCCTCACTTTGGACGAAGCGGATTCGACATGCTGGCTGATTGAGGAGGGATGATGGGAAGATGATGACTCGGTTGGCACACGGCCAGGTGCACTTCCTTCATTGATCAACTTGGGCAAGTCGACGGGGATCGCCATCGTTCACATTGGCTTGGGCAGGCCGGGGAGGTTGCTGTTGTTTTCTTTGGGCGCACGCTCCGAAATTGGTTCGTTTTTTTCGGCCCAATTTGAATTTTGACTTAATGTTTGATATTCGATTTTTGTACAAAGTTCAGAGAACCCAAACTTAAAAACAAGAAACAGTAAACCATGTCTATTCTTTGATCATTCCTCCTAGATAGTTCTTCCAAAGTACTAAGTTGTTGGTCCATCTTCCAGTGCTCCGTGCGAACGAAGTAGCTGCGCAATGTCATGATCTTCTCCAAAGCGCTGAATAGCCCACCAAAGAGCTGTCCCACCGTTTGCAGAACGTCCTGTTCTAGAGGTCAAATCACAGCCAGCAGATATGAGCAATTGAACTCCAGCAAGATTCCCGGCCCTTACAGCTTCATGAATTGGGCGCCATCCACCCCTGTCGGATGCATCAATCATTTCCGGAGATGCAGATATGTACCGTGCTAACAAGTCATTCTCTGCACGAGCTGCAGCAATACGGACATCAGCAGGGGTAAAGATCGGAGTATCACTAACATTTGATTCAGCCTCCACTTGGTTTGCGTCTCCCTCTGGCTTATGCTCCATTCTGGCTGATTTAGTTTCTAAATGCTTCAACTCTACCTCCTCTTCTTCCAATCGCCTTAGCTCAGCCACAGCTCTTTCCTGCTCAAGTCTTGAAGCCTCATCATCTTGTTCCTTTCGCTTGCGTTCGGCCTCAGCTCGTTCCAGCTCACGCTTTGCGATCTCCTCCTCCTCTTCTTCTTCTTCTTCTTCTTCCATTCGCCTTAGCTCAGCCAGTGCTCTTTCCTGTTCAAGTCTCGCGGCCTCCTCTTCTTCTTCCATTCGTTTGCGTTCGGCCTCAGCTCGTTCCTGCTCAAGCCTTGCGGTCTTCTCTTCTTCTTCCTCTTGTATTCGCCTTCGCTCAGCCATAGCTCTTTCCTGCTCAAGTCTTGCTGCCTCCTCCTCTTCCTCTTGTATTCGCATTCGCTCAGCCATAGCTCTCTCCTGCTCAAGTCTTGAAGCCTCCTCTTCTTCTTGTATTCGTTTGCGTTCGGCCTCAGCTCTTTCCTGCTCAACCCTTGCCGACTCTTCTTCTTCCATTCGCCTTAGCTCAGCCAGTGCTCTTTCCTGTATAAGTCTCGCGGCTTCTTCTTCTTCTTCAATTCGCTTGCGTTTGGCCTCAGCTCGTTCCAGCTCAAGCCTTGCTGCCGCAGCAATGGCTCTTTCCTGCTCAAGTCTCGCGGCCTCCTCTTCTTCTTCCATTCGCCTTCGCTCAGCCAATACTCTTTCCTGCTCAAGTCTTGCTGCCTCCTGTTCTTCTTCCATTCGCTTGCGTTCGGCCTCAGCTCTTTCCAGCTCAAACCTTGATGCCTCAGCAATGGCTCTTTCCTGCTCAACACTTGAAGCCTCCTCTTCCTCTTGTATTCGCATTCGCTCAGCAATAGCTCTCTCCTGCTCAAATCTCGCGGCCTCTTCTTCTTCTTCTTCTTCTTCCATTCGTTTGCGTTCGGCCTCAGCTTTTTCCAGCTCAAGTCTTGCTGCCTCCTCTCCTTCCTCTATTCGCTTGCGTTCGGCCTTAGCTATTTCCTCCTCAAGACTTGCTGCCTCAGCAATGGCTCTTTCCTGCGCAAGTCTTGCTGCCTCCTCTTCTTCTTGTATTCGCCTTAGCTCAGCCAGTGCTCTTTCCTGTTCAAGTCTCGCGGCCTCCTGTTCTTCTTCCATTCGCTTGCGTTCGTCCTCAGCTCTTTCCAGCTCAAGTCTTGCTGCCTCCTCTCCTTCCTCTATTCGCTTGCGTTCGGTCAGTGCATTTTCTTGCTCAAGTCTCACGGTCTCCGATTCTTGATCAATACGCTTTATCTCAGCGTCCCTTTTCCCAGTTCTATCGACAAGATTGTCGATACATGTTTGACTTTCACTACCGAGAATCTCACATTCCTGCAACATGGGTTGTGGTTGTTTCCGCTCTTGCCATTGTTCCTCTCCATGTTGTAAAATCATTTCGCCGTCCAACTTTGACGTAAATAGACCCGAGATACTCGACAAGTATTCCCTCCATGCACCACCACTAGCCCAGCTCCATTGCTTCTTCTTTTCTTCTCCCCTCCCTTTTTCATACATCTGACCTTTCCCGATTGTTCTCTTTGGCACAGTCCTCATCACCACGAAACACAATATCCACATCCCCACGACGGTGCCGATCAAACTCCACGTGGCCAATTGTTTCTTCCATCCCCGTTTCTTCGCCAATCGTCCCTCGACATCCTTCGTGGTATGCGTCACCTGATCTAAATTGGATTGCGCCAATTGTTCCATACTATCCAATTCTTTGGTTTGGCTTTGCAATGTAGCGTTCATGGCAAGCGTGGTGGATTTGAGACGTGATGCCATGGAGGCGAGCTCTTCTTCGAGGAGTTCCTGTTGTTGTTTTTGAAATTGGATAGGATCTATTGCGACATTCTTGTTGGCGGGGACAATAATTGATGGTGACTTTGGTGTTTGACCAGTGGTTGGGGGATGAGGTGTGAGAGCTTGTCGTTGTTGATTTTGGATATGATTAGGGATGGAAGCATTCGTTCCCATGGCATTGTGAACACCTGCTCCCTCATTATGAGGAGCATCAGGATATTCGCAACCAATTTCACTTGATTGCATTAGTGGTTCATCTCCATCGTCGATTTCATCATTATCTTCTTCGTCTTCTTCTGCTGGAGCAAGAAAAATATCATAAATCAAGTCCTTTTCTTTTAACGGCGAATGAGCAGAAGAGGAAACGGTAGTAGGATGAAGATCCAACCAACGTTGAAACTGGGAACATGTCTTGTCAGTATAATTTCGGATCGCATGTAGTAGGATATTCAAATTTTTACAAAACACTGGATCTATATAATATTCATCCTCCTTTTCATCTTCAGTAGCTGCCGTCTGTCTCTCCATTCGCCCAACATCGGGATTTGTTGTCAGTGTCGAAAACGGACAAGTGCGTTCCGACTGGGCAAGCATCGAATAGGCAAGTGCAATTTGATTCTTCATTGCATTCAACTTATGAGCATTAGAACAAGGATTCCTATCATCCACAGTATACTCATTGACATACTGTTGATTCATTCTGTGCAAATAACGGAGTAAATCCAATGTCTCGAGAAGCCACCTATCATGGACATTGTTTCGAACGGAAGTACTGCTACTACTAGTCAGCGATTCGATGGGGATTGTTAGACGAAAAGAGGAAAACAGTGGATCTAGTTGGTGGTCCACGTCCTTGTTTGTCGCTACCATCGTGGACCGAACGATCGGTGTTTGGTGGCTCATCTTTCGTTAATTATTACAGGGACATCATGGCCATGATATCATCCAGTAGTAGTTCAGCCTGGTTCAGCCTGCCGTGCCGGCCGTGCGTCTCTCAAAATAGTCCGATCCCCAATAATAAATCGTTCCGATTTCCAAAAAATGATCTGATTTCCGAAAAGTCGTTTCCAAAAACTTCTTTTCCTCCGAAGAACAAGAACAAACAGGAACCAACGCAACCGCAGGCCCGGCAGGTTGCAGTGGTGGAAGCAAGGACAAAGACAAAAGCATATGAGTGGTTGGTCTTACTCTCTCTAGATACTACTACGCCCCAAGAATAACGCAAATTATTATTATTATTATCACCCATGGGATCATACCTCTCCGCCCCCGTACTGGACAAACACACCGAGGTGGGCTGTGACCTCGACGATACCGACACTCCAGTGCGATGGGCCGTAGTGGACATGCAGGGGTGGCGCAAAACCATGGAGGATGCCCATGTTGCCAGGACGGACGTTGTGTTGCCAGGGGTCGTTCATCGTCATGATGGTAATGATGATGGTGATGATGATGACGTCGTAGGTGGCAGCATAACTAGGAGCGACAACGTAGTTACCAATGACAATGCCAAGAATATTCAACATGGAGTGTCGTCATCGTTGTCGTTGTCGTCGTTGTCGTCGCCCCAACACGCCAAGGTATTTGCCGTATTTGACGGCCATGGAGGCGCAGAGGTGGCAAGATTTTGCTCCTTATATTTAGTTCCCATGTTGACCTCTCGAAGTCATTGGCGGGATGCTGCAAATATTCATTCTAATAATTCTGACATCATCAACGACGACGACGAACAACAGCAACAAAAACAACAACACAACATGGCATCCTGTGTGGCACAAGCACTCATCGATACCTTCCATGAGTTGGATAAGCTGATTGACGATCCCAATTGGAGATGCGAAATTGAAAAATGGAAAGATGAACGTCCCCCACCGTACGTGCCCGGGAGTGGTGGTGGTGGTGGAC
>JALLAX010000566.1:0-10758 GCA_036939555.1 Discostella stelligeroides
TGTTGTTGTTGTTGTTGTTGTTGTTGTTGTTGTTGTTGTTGTTGTTGTTGTTGCAGACATTGTTACCAGTATCAGGATGGTAGTACAGCCCCCGAGTAGGCGACATTGGCAAACTCAGCGGCAGATCGAGCCCCTCATCTCCCCAAATAGCAACTAAATATCGTGGACATTTGCCCTTCTTGCACTGTTGTTGTTGTTGCTGCTGCTGATGTTGCTGTTGCTGCTGAATATCGTTGTCGTCCTCCTCCATCACAACATTATAATTGTTGCAAGGTTTGTCACCATGTTCTTCATAATGTAGTGTGCCATCACCAGCTTCGTCATTATCGATATCATCACAATGCCAGGAGGTCAAACCAACATTCTTAAATGCCGGACGAGCCGCTGCCATCAAGACTGATGCTGACTTGAGACTGTGACACATTACATGCAGTATAAAAGGTTCGAACCGTAGCCAGATGGGCGAGGAAGGCTGTTGTGTACTACCAGCACTAGTACCTGTTGTTGTTGTTGTTGTTGATGATGATGATGAAGATGAAGATGATATTGTTTTTGTTGTTGTTGTTGTTGATGATGATGATTTGTCTTTGGTTTTAGTGGTGTTGTCATCCAACTTGCTCTTGAACGACGCATTATTGCCATGATCAAATTGTCCAATGGTGGGTATTGGATCCCCCCCACCGGTCGGGTCAGAGCCATCGAACAATGTCGTGAGATCAAAGTATCGAAGTGGTTCATGGATGAAGTCATGATTGACGCGATATCGTTTGAAGAAACCCAATTTATTAGTCATCGGTGGTGATGTTGGTGCTGTTGTTGGTTCGATGGGATGAGTTTTGTTGTTATTCTTGTTGTTGTTATTATTGTTGCTATTCCCAGCATCATCATCATCGTCAATGCAATCACTACTGTTGCCAGCCTTTCCCACCTCACTGACGCCTAAAATATCACTACCAGCAGTACCACTGGTAGCACAGCTGATACTAGTATTAACATCTGCGGTAGTAGTGGTACTTTTGGAATCATGAAGAGCCTGATGCCAACTCTTGATCCCATCTCCACAATACAAAAAGCACCGTCCCGAGCATGAACTAGTGGTGTAATATTCTCGTCTTGCATTAATGACAGCACAGATATCAACGGCACGTGGATCTATCCGTCCGGCCGAGGACTTGTCCCGTTTGGAGAGGCAGTTGAGTTTGAGTGTTTGAAACTGCTCCTGCTGGTGGTGGTGCTGGTGGTGCTTTTGGTATTGTGGTGGTGGTAAGGATGATGATTTTGGATGGTGCATAAGTACTACTATTGTCTGCAATTGCTACCCTAGCGATTGGTTGGTCTGTATTGAATTAAATGTATCCGGTCGCAAGAATAATATGCCATAGCATGGTTGAGAGGTTGATTGGTACTATTTGAATAATTTGGCGAATTTGGTGAGGAGTCCTGAATTATCGCTAAGAGTTTAGCCCGAACCCCGCGCGCCCCGAACCACACAATGTTTTGGCGGGAGATGCAAGTTTTTCGGACGAAGGGCGTACGACGTCGTCGTCAGCAGCCGTTGATGGGGCGAATCTGAGGAGAACCCGCATTGTTGTGTGAACTACGAATCATAAAATCAGAGTACACCATTATCATTATTTTTAGTGAATCAAATCATCATCATCACCATTTTTTGACGACTACCTAGTATCTATTATTAAACATAGCAATATTCTACAATGTCAACAACAGGACGGGGTAACAGCAACAGCAATAACAATAACTCGTCATTGCAGGCCGCCGCATCCGGTCGTGGCGGTCGTGGGTACAGCAATTATAATAATTACAATCGTGGCGGCAGTGGCGGCGGTGGCTATCAGCATCCCGGCGGAGGCATGGGACGTGGTGGTGGTGGTGGGCGTGGCGGTGGTGGTGGCGGCAATCCCATGGGCATGTGGCAGTCTCCGCTCCCTGCTACCACTGCTACTGCTGCTACTACTACTACTACTGTGGGAGTGGCGGGAATTCCAATGCCAACAACGACAACAACTTCGGCGGACGCAGCGGCTGTGGCGGCAAGTACTAGTACTAGCAGTAGCAGCGGCGTGTCAACCACGAATCCAAATATTATGGCGTCGTCGTCATCATCATTGCAGGGTGGTGGAACTAGTGGTGGAGTCAGCAACAACTCCTCGCCACGCACAGTTCCTTCCCCATTACCTCCTTCTTCGCAGCAACATCATCAACAGCATCAGCAACCAATGATGCCGCCATCGGGAGGGGGATATTATCACCATGCTCCACCCAATCCATATGGCATGCAGCATCACCATCCTACTCATCATCACATTTCAATGATGGCACCTCTTCCACCTGGAGTTCCACCAGGACAACAAATAAGGTACAGCATGCCCCCTCCACCAAATAGTCAGATGGGAGTAGTAGTAAGTGGTGGTGGTGGCCGACCACCCTATGGAGGCATGCCACAGCCAATGATGCATCCACAACCAACATCCTCGCAGTATCAGGGAGTTGGTGCCGGTGCTGCTGCTGCTTCTGGCATGCAACATTATCCAGCTCCTCCCGCCATGGGGATGAATCGTAGCACACCCTCGCCATCCAATCTTGCTGCTACTGCGGGTGGGGTTGCGCCAGTCCCACCACCACGAAGAGTGCTCACGATTACAGACAAGTTTGGTAATCCCATCGATATCTCCAAGGGGAAAACATCATCATCTTCTTCTTCTTCCACTACCAACGAGGCGGCGGCTCCTGCTCCTCCTTCCACTACCACCACTCAAGGAAGCGATGCCACCACGACTTCTGTTCCTGCCACCAAGGTGGAGGGAGGCGATGATGACGCTGCCACCAAAACTGTCGAAGTTGCATCCGTAACCGCCAAAATGTCATCTCTACAGGTAGCCTCTAGTACTACCTCCTCCTCCAAATCCGCCGAGGCGGGTGCCGCATTGCGCCGAGCCGCCGAGGAGGCCATCGCCGCCGGATCGGCCAAGAAGGCCCGCGAGGAGGCGGAACGGAGGCAGCGACAGAAGGAAATGGAGGAGAAACAGGCCGAGGAACTGCGACTTGCCGCGGAACGAAAGATGGAGGAGGAACGATTGGCGCGGGAGGAGTCTGCTCGACTTGCCAAGGAAGCGCGGGAGAGGGAGGAACGGGCACAGCGCGCCGAGGCTGAGGCCAGGGCGCGGAAGGAAGCCGAGGAACGGGCGAGGAAGGAGGCCGAGGAACGTCAGCGGAAGGAAGAGGAGGAGAGGAAGGCTGCCAAGGTGAAGGCCGAGGAGGAGGCGCGTGCCAAGCTGTTAGCTTCTTCGCGGGCCGCGGCGGCTGCTGTTGCTCCTACTGCCGCTGCTGCTACCACCATTGGTGGCGGTGGTAATAGTACCGATGGTGACAAGGATGAACTGTCTCGAAGTGGTAGCAGCAGTAGTGGCAAAGCCACGTCCCCCACTCCACCCTGGGGTGGATTCCGTCCCGGTGGATTCCGACCAGGAGCAACGCGTTCCACAGGTGGATTACGACCTGGCAGTGCCTCCTCTGCGTCGTCTACTAATAATACTGCCGCGCCATCGGAAAGTCCCTCAACTGCTGCTGCTGCTGCTGCGGCTGCTGCTGGAGGAAAGAATGGAGATGCCATTGTCACAGGTGGATCTGCTGCCGCTGGTGATCGAAATGGATTATCAGCATCTGCGGCGCGTAGACCATTCATCTACAGCAAGCAAATGTTGTTGAGTTTAAGGGATGAAGATTATTGTGTCTGCAGGCCTGAGGATTTGCCTGGTGAGTAGAGATGATGTTTTTTGCACTTTTGTTTTTATTTTTGTGCATGAAAATTGGTGTTTGTTTCTGCTCTCTGCTGACACTATTATTTGCCTTTTTTTGCAGACTTGACCGTAAAATCAGGTGCTGGCGGCGGTGGTGGATTACGCAGACAGAGTTCAGGTCGCGGAAATTATGGCGCTAATCGCGATGGTGGTGGTGGAGGAGGAGGAGGAGGGAACCAAGGTGACGACTGGTCGAGAGGTATGTTTGTTGTCAACTTGAGCAGTCAGTCATGTTTGTTTCATGGCTTCTCTGTACGAGGAATGCATCGATTTCTCATTTTTTTATTTTCTATCAAATCAATGATTCGCAGGAAGAGAAATGTCAACCCCTGGTGGTGGCGGAAATCGTTTTCGTGGAAGTGTTGGTGGCGCTGGAGGAGGAGGGAGAGGTGGTGGCGGCGGCGGCGGTGACTGGGATCGAGGTGCGCATTAGTGCTGTTAGTCTGAGACTCTATGAGAATGAATGCATTTCCCACATTCCTATTTCTAACATTTGGAACGGCATCACAGGTCGAGCTCCTCCACCTCATCGAGCTGGACGCGGTGGAGGTCCTGAACAACATCACCAACCGTATCCTGGTGAAGAGATTTTCACACCCCTTATCCGCACCGAGAATCGTTGGATGCCCTCCAAGGACAACTCCGCCATGGCCAAGGTCGAGAAACAAGTCAAGAGTCTACTGAATAAAATGTCGAAAGAAAAGTTTGACAAATTGTCAGCACAAATGTGTGATATTCCCATCCTAAGTTATGAAATGTTAACAACGGTGATCAAGTTGGTGTATGAAAAGGCCATTTCTGAGCCTTCCTTTTCAGACATGTATGCTAGTCTCTGTTTTCGACTCAGTCAAGTTGCTAAAAAGGGTGCTTTTATCAAGATTATTGAGAGCGATGAGGACCCTATGGCCGAGCCCGGTGCCGAGATTGATTACAGCGTCGAAGGCAGTGGAAGCGTGAGCTATAGGTGGAGTAACGACGTCAGCACAAGTGATGCCGAGATTGTTGGTCCATTTGATGATGATAAACAGTGCATTGATGTGGCATTATCTGATAAAGATAATGAACCTGTCACGCGTGGTGAAATGGAATTAACATTGCACCGTCTTCTCATCAAGCGTCGCACGTTCATTAAAATCATGCGTTCGTCCTTGGATGGAAAATACTACACTGTTTACTTCCCGATTTCAAAGGCTGCTGAATGCGGGCAGCAGCTTTCACTTGAGATCTTTACAAGTGAAATCGAAGCGCAGAATCATGCTACGAAGATGAATACGTTCAAGCGAAGTTTGTTGAACAAATGTGAGGATGAATTTAACAAACAGGACATTTATACTGATTGGAAGGCAGAGAAGAAAGAGTATGACAAGAATAAAGCTAACTTGACCGAGAAAGAAAAGGCGGAGAAAGAAGAGGAGTTGGAGTTTAGGAGGATGAAGATTAAGAAGCAAATGTTGGGCAATATCAAATTCAGTAAGTCCTGTTTGTTTGCCTTGTATGTGTCGTCATTTGAAAGAGATCATAACATATATTTCCCACGTTTTTTTCGCGTCATTCTCCATCAGTCGGTGAACTCTACAAGCTCGGCATGCTGAAAGAGAAAATTATGCGTTTCTGCATCCACCATCTACTCAAACTTCACGAAGAAGCGGATGGTGGCCTGCGCTCCCAAGTTGGCGAGGATGGTATAATGGACGAGGAAGATCACGAGGCGCTCATAAACCTGTTTAAGACAATAGGAGAAAAGATTGACAATGCCAAAGCACAGCCCTACATGCTGTTTTACTTCAGAAAAATCCAACAACTCAGCGAGGACACCACTCTTAGCTCCAGGTTGAGATTTGCGTACAGCGATTTGATTGACATGCGTGCCAATGGATGGAAGTTGAGACGTGAGGTAGAGACTGCCAAGTCTTTGGACGAAATTCGCAAGGATGCGGAACGCGAGGAAAGGATGGCACAGATGCAGAGTCAGCAAGGCGGAGGTGGAGGAGGACGTGATGCCCGCGGTGGCCAAAGGGGGCACCGTGATGATAATCGTACCTATGATAACCGTGGCCCTGACCGCAATACAGGCAGCCATGACAATCGTGGCCAAGATGTAGGACGCGGAGGTGGACGAGCTTATGACGGTGGTCGCGTTGCTAGCCGAGGAGGTCCTGATCGTGATAATTTTCGAAGTCGTGACGGAGGCCGAGGGGACCGCGATAACAATCGTGGCTTTGATAGCCGCAGTTCAGATGGAGGCCGCAGTGGTGGTGGTTATGGGTCGNGGTCTGGCAGGTGTCATGGGAGGTGGACCAGATCCCCGGCCAGACCCCCCCCTGTCATGGGTGGAGGGATCTTACCACCCCTTACTGGTGGTGGTGGTGGTGATGCTGTTGTTTCAAAAGACCAGCTCGAACTTCGTGCTAAAAGTATGCGCCAAGAGTGGCTGCAAGATCCAAGTGTAAAGGAGCTTTTGATGTCAATGGACGAGGTCATCGCCTCTCCTGATGCCGGCAAGACGATTGTCCAAATCAACATCGATTATGCTGCTGTGGATTGCAAGGCCTCTGAACTCAAGCCTATCATTGACATGATTGTTGTACTCTACAAGAATAAGAAGGTATCTGATTCTGACGTTATGACCGCTGTGGGTGACGTTGTGGAGTTCATTGACAGCTTTGCGTGCGATAACCCTCAAATCTATGATTACGTCGGTGACATGTTCTCCGCCTTCGCTAATGAGAATGCTCTCTCTGTGGAATGGCTCTGTGACTGCACAAGCAGGATAAACGATGAAAGTTGCAAGTCCAAGGTTATTGAAGGAGCCCTGAAGTCAATTCATAAGACATTTGGTGATGGAGCAGTCCGCTCTTGTTTGACGGGTAAGAGCGAGAGGAGTGCATTGGAAAAATTACTTGGACCCGCTAAGCTTCAGGCGCTCGAGGCGATTTTTGGCTGAAAGGGTGGGATATTTTTCCGTCGAGAGAATCATGATTCTGAAAGCAACTAATGTGCTACCTTGAAAAATGTGTGGAGGAGAGAGAAATCATGTTTATGTTTCTCGACGGTAATTATTCGTGAAATAATAATTTGTAGGTAATTGAATGAATTATCAAAACATTTGCGCTCTGGACAAAAGACAATAAGCATCAATAGTAATGTGGAAACAAAACTAAAATGAAGTAGGAACAAGAAGTTCAATCCCTACTTTTTTGTGTTCAGATTTTCACTTGAGATTGTTGTTTAAGCTTCAAAGTGATGAAGACCATCTTCTTCTGAGCATGAGAGAGATTAATTGATGTGCACGTGATAGGGTAAAAAATCACTCAATGACTTCCATCACCTTCAAAATATTGTGACATACATGTTGTATGACTATCTTTTGTCCATTCTGATGATAATTTCAATGTATTCACGTGTCAATGTTTTGCCTCTGGGGGTTGCATTTGTGCACTTGTACTTAATGATCAAGAGATGAACAGGTGCAAATTGGTAGGATAATAATGGGCCACCACGGGCCAGCCAAAGAATTGAAGTGATGCTGTGGGAATCTGGAAGTCACAGGATAGGGTTGGCGAATGATTACTCCCAAGAAAGAGGATGAGGAAAGAAAGAGCTACTGTATGTTCCAATCCAGACATTCAAAATTCAAAATCCAGGTTTCAGAGAAGCCAATTTTTGGTTTCCAATTTGGAGCCTCCCAAACAACATGTTGGCTGAGTTACAACCCCTCAAACATATGTGTTCTTTCTAAATTTGTTATATAATTTTCAAATTTCTTGTTTTCACAACTCAAACCCCTCCACTCAGCGCCCTTATTCTTGGCTTCTGGTGGGGCGATTTGGATTTTTCTTTTTTGGTACCCAACCCAATATCCCTGGCTTTGGAACTAAAAAGAAAAATTGAAATCACTCAATTATTTGCACAGCCCAAGGGTGTTGTGTGGAGCAGTTCAATTTGTGTCTGAATTGACTACAAATGAACAGTATTTCTCGAAATCAGATCTTTCTTGTCTTCCAAGGAAGTGATTTTTTCATTCTGACCTGCTCATTTTTAACTTCAAGTGGTTATCTATGGGTATACATGGGTATATGTATACACATTGGTATATGGTTGTGAACTTAAAGTGGTACATAATGGTGTATTTGGTTACATACGGGTGCATATGGGCACATTGGGATAGTATATAGAATTGTGCCTGTTACCTGTTACATTTTCATTGAGTTGGTGATAGCATTTTTTAGGCCTTTTCATATTCAGAAATTCTCATTACAACTTGGCAAAAAAAGGAGAAAGAGTCATTATGAGCACATGAATCAGCGAGCAAATCTGCCACTAATTGCTAATCCTGTGTCTTCTGAAAATTGTCAAGACAAAAACAAAGGAAATTTTGAAAAACAAACAAAAACAAAAAACTTGGCGTAAATAGTAAATATGACATAAAATTAGACATAAACTATCTTTAGTTCATCACTGAAATTCTACCTCCTCAGGGTGATTGTATGCGTGCATTCTACCTTTTCCTGCAGAATTTCCGACTACCCACATTAGAGGAGGAGGAAATTATTGCGTGTTATCTAGCAGTTTGTGTGGTGAAAGTAGAATTTCCATCCTCTTCAATTGGGAGGCAATGGAAATTCTTCTTGCAGCAAAGAACATACAAAACTCTCATTAGTATTGATTCCACGTGTAAAGGAACACCTCTCCCCTCTCCCCTCTCCCCTCTCCCCTCTCCTCAATCTAAGTGAACAACATGTTGGAACTCTCCCAAATGGCTACACCAGGAGCGCACCATGACCCCAACTACAGACAGACACTTATCGCCAGTACCAAAGATGTACAGCTTTGGCCGAGAGCCAACCATCTGTCACAGCGGAGCAACATCAAGCAACATCAGAGAGCACAACTGCCATCATCTCGCTGACTGCAACAGGAAGCTATCCAAGTATAATTATAGACTCATAAATTAACTCGGTATGCTTTATCTTCATCTTTCTACTGTTGTTCAATATATGTTCCATGTTTTTGTATTGTCATTCTGTTGCTTCAATGAGCTCTATTATGTTGGTGCATCAGCATCTTGTTTGACCCAATAGTAAACAATACCATAAGCAAAATATCTCTGTTCTCTGTTGAAAAAAATATAATTGATTGAATATTGAAGAAGTTAGGATAGAGCAAGTTTTGGCATTTAATTGAAACTGGTTATCCCAGTATCAGACTTTGCCAAGCCATATCTTCATCAATAATTCCCCGTTCTTGTCAGTTTTTGAATGAAATTGTGTATAATGATTTAGTTTATTTGGTGTGTGATCGAGGTGCATGATACCAAGAAATCAGCCATGTTAGTGCACTCCAGGCTGTGTTGTATGGATTAATGGATATTATAATGTAACTAATTACAACATAGACTCACAGAATGATTCATGGTACAATAAACTATATTTAAATGCATAATAATATGACAAAAATGGCCCAATATTGATGTTGTTAGGGCTCAGTGAGATGTTGCTTCAAAATTGCATTCAAGGAATCAAACTTTGCCGAGCTGTTGCTCCATCAATATTGTTCTGTTGCCATCATTTTTTTATAGAAATGCAAATAGTGATATCAATCACATGTGTAATTGAGAAGCTTTGGTGCAATGAGGGTCCCGAGGGGCATAAATTGCAGTGGCATGGTGCCAAAGGAGCTATCTTGGTACATAATAATTAATATTGGAGTAGATACATGCTATTTTTAATTAATTTTTTCGTTTAAGTATCTCGTTTATAGTTATCTAATAGTGTGCCAATTTTTATGTTTTTGAAAACAAGAGGAAGCGTTTCATTTTGTATGTGTACTGAGGTAATACCGCCATGGTTGACAAATGAAAAAAACTGGTTGATGATGATGACGGTGGTGTTTGTGCTGTGTGCGGTGGCAGGAACTTATTTTGAGATGTTCATGTACTGACTCCAACGTGATGAACAGGTGACACTCCCTATTGGTACATTTCTACATAGGAATTTATTCTACTCACTGATAAATACTGATAGGTAGAGAGGAATGTGTACATAACCTTTTTTAGTTTCCCTTCAGCATTACAACCCCAGAAAATGACTAGAAACCAGCTGCACATTTCTCAGGTGTTAGAGTGGTTTTACCCGGCATTTTGGGCCCATCGATCGATCAATCGCCAGGGACATTTTGGCGAGGTGTGACACTGCGCGGTCAGGAGACTGGGCGATCAGAAATTGTGGTTTTACAGAAGCCGCATATTGCAACATCGCTCGACCGGCAGGTCCCTCCCTCGAGGTTCTTTGATTACACCATGGGAAGCTGTTCGCGAGCTCACCGGTCTTGTTCACCGCAAGGCAAAACGCATAGTCAACCTCTACCGGCGCTCCATGAGGGGAGTTCGTTGCCATCATAGTGAGATGAAATAGCTACTGTAGATTTACTTCCCATTTCTTGATGACGAGGACACGCGACAATTGATTTGACGACGATCAATGCGACGATCAATGCACCAATAACCAAGCCAATGATGATGATTATTAATAGGGAGCGGCGCCGAAATACAGTCACTTTCACCAAATGTGTATTGACGTATCACTTTCCGAAATCGGTGTTTCGAATCACCTTCACTTGTCAATATCCTGTTTTTAATCACCGTCATTTGTTTTTAATAATTGCATATTTACCCTCATTTGACAAAAATTAATCTGATCTACCTTCACTTAGCTTAATTTAATCTGAGCTACCTTCATTTACTGTAGTATTATTTCATAATTACCATCACTTATACATTGTTATTCATTGAGGCACACCAATTTATCAGGTGACCGTATATTTCACTGAAATACATCACAGCACATTCACTTATATTGAAGTTTGTTGTCGTACCGCCAATCAAACGAACACAAAATGATTACATTTCATCCAATTTTGCATCACAGCACCCTACGTTTTA